>JAJKFI010000017.1:15465062-15481436 GCA_029204185.1 Lerista edwardsae | reverse complement strand
ATGTTCAAATCAGATTACTTGAAGTATCTTTTTAATGGGATGGGTATTGCTCCTACTTTCCATCAATTTTGATACGTATTTTCCAGTCATGTGGCTTGATTCTTAGGTGCTTTGCTTCATTTTTTTTTCAAGTTTAAAATAAAAAGATATTTTATATATCTTTGTCAACCACCTTGCAGATGGTGCTATGGGTCGGTGGAATAGAAATATTTTTCCCAAGTTCTTTCTTCATTTATTTCTACTTCTAGGTTCCTCTCTCTTCCGAAGACCCAGGCTGATCCGGTTTGACCTGAACAGTAAAAACCTTGTTGTTGGGAACAATCTAAAGAGCAACATCTTCCTGAACTGTTAACACAGCTGCGCTTAGTCTTCTGTAATCTGTAGCTAGTACTTTCATTGGGCTTAATCTTGCTTGTTAGACAACCTACATCCTCGACATTTTCTAGCTGCTGAATAATAACATACTGCATAGCAATGTTCTCTTACCCAAACTTGGAGCAGTTTTTGCTGACTGCCTCCAAAATGCTGTAATGTACTTTTGTAGGTCATTGTGTGGTCTTCGATTCTTCAATAAAGTGTTTGTTATGTGAGGCATAGCTCTGTGTGTTTACTTTTATTGTTAATTGCTTCCAATGTTACATACTGACGATCATACTGCTTTATTCTTTATTATACTGGGGGCACAATCCTAACCAATCCTAAATCCAATCAGAGAATTGTCCAAACTTCCTCTACGGCAGTGGTATTCAAACTTTTTAGACCAGAACCCACTTTTTAGAATGGCACTCGGGTCGGGGCCCACTGGAAGTGATGTCATTAACCTGGAAGTGACGGTGTGGCAGGAAGTGACATCATCAAGCAAGAAGTGCTGTCATAATAAACATAATAAAATGAGACTCCTAAAATGCAAATTAGTGTTCTTGGACTACAGCAATTGTACAAACATGAAACATCCCTGACAGAAAACAAGATTAGGACAAAATACTATGTAAAAGCACTGAATTAAAAACAAAATTTTAAAAAACCCTTACTTGAAAACTCACAGAAGGAATATAGCAAGACTAAGGTCTGCAGTTTCCAAGATGGCTGCTCCCAGCTTTCCATGACCCACTTAACATCAGGTCGCGACCCACCAAGTGGGTCCCACCCACAATTTGAAAACCACTGCTCTAAGGTGTCCCTTGTGCTGGCCAAACTTTGCTGGCCCAACTGTGCAGGCTTAGCTCCAGGTCAGGATTGCACTCCCAATGGCTTCTGCCTCAGCGGCCTAGGCCCTGAGCTGAAGGAATCCCATGAGCACAAGGCCTATCTAGGATTGGACACAGTGGTGGGATTCAGGGGTTCACCCAGGTTCTATAGAACCGGTTGTTAAATGGCTGGGCCCCACCCACTCGCTTACCTCGGCTGACTTCAGGTTTTTTTTGGCTCCGGCTATGACGTCATAGAACCAGTTGTTAATTTATTAGAATCCCACCACTGATTGGACAGTTAGTGTCATTGTTTGCAATTGGTTAATTGCTAGGCTACGCTGCATCCCCACAATTACCCCCACAATTCCTAAACAAGCATTGTGAAGAAAGGAAAACCTTGACTCTTTTGTCACCCTCTACATGGTTCATAAATGCATACACATCATGTCATTACACTGGATGACTCGCACCAGAATTCATGGACAGAATCCGCTGAAAAATACAGTGAGAAGCATCAATAAAAAAGTTCTACCTGCGGTTGATTTGTTTTGTGTGCTACTGATGACAGCACAGTCCTTGTATGTCAGGCTCAGGGAGCCTTGGGCTGGACCTGACTAAAGCTTCCAGCTTCCAAACCAAACAGGGCTCTATTGCTTTCAAAAACCCAGGAAATGCATAAGGAGCTATTTGGTGTGATAGATTCCTTGGCAGTTGTATAGGCTGCAGGAAACACAGACATACGCAGGCACAGCTAAAGCCATAACTTCCAGAATTTATCTTCAGTCATTAGGGCTAAGATCTTTTTTTGTTTCTTCATTCAGAAAGCACTATGAGGTACACATAAGCAGTACCAGGAGCACTTGCGCAACCTGGGAACCAGTGCTCAAGTCTGAGAAAAAGAGAAATGGCACAAAAAAACTGCCCTCTGGTACTCTCTTGATCCCAGCTACCTGAGTATACTGTACAGCAGAGTTTCTCAACCAGTGGTATTTGTACCATCGGTGGTACTTGTGATGGTGTCTGGTGCCATGCACAGGACACCAGATTCTCACCACCTTCTTGCCACTTAGGCAATAATAGTTCTCAAAAACATGGGTGTTTAAAAAGCCAGACAACCAAACGAAAGAGAAAGAGAAAGAGAGAGGGGGGATCTTTATTTCACCTGTGCAGGTGATAGGCTTAATTTTTCTTTGCACCGTGTCACTGATACTCGAGCTCAGTGGTTCTCAAACGTATTCAGCAGCAGGACCCACTTTTTAGAATGACAATCTGTCCAGGACCCACCAGAAGTGATATTATGGCCAGAAGTGCTGTCGTCATGACACCAGAGTTTGCCACGTTCCTGTGAATGCAGCAATCTGTTGGGTTATTTCTCAGTCACTTTCCAATAGCAAAGTGAATCAGAAAGAGAAAATCCTATTTCCAACCTTGGCGCAAGCAAAACAACCACACAGCCCTCCCCCTTTCCAGCATTCCATCTTCCCCTATGTCCAATATGGCTGCTCTAGGTGCTTCGCAACCCACCTGAAATTGGCTTGCGACCAATTGGTCCGACCCACAGTTTGGGAACCACTGCTCTAGCTCACCACTGTCTTCTCCTTCACATTTCTACCACATTACGCTGTTCCTTATTGGTATTGGTTTAGTAGCATCCAAAAAGAGAAATATATTTGGTACAATTTTTTAATGCATCCTGTATTGTGCTTTTCAAAAGTTTTCCTGACAAATCCTTCCATACAAAGGAGAGGCAGTTTCTGCTGGATAGAGGTTTTGAAAGAGTCTAGAGGTTCATCAGCAACAGAACAAGCCTCTGGCTCAGGACGCAATCCTGAATCCCTGGCGTCACCTACTTCTGAGTATTGTCACCTACTGACAAATGGCATCGTCAGAGGTTTAGGGTGCAATTCTAACCGGGAGTTAGGCCTGCACAGTGAGGCCAGCAAAGTTTGGCTGGCACAAGAGACACCATAAAGTATGTTTGGACCACCAAAGTATGTTAGTCGTGCGCCATTCTCCCTGACTCCGAGAGTGGTCCAAACACACTTTATAGTGATCCTTATGCCAGCCAAACTTTGCTGGTCTAACTGTGCAGGCCTAACTCCAGGTTAGAATTCTGCCCTCAGAATTAAATGTTCAAACCCAAGGCTGGCCCTGCTGCTGTTCTGGCAAAGGAGAAACTGGTTGTGAAGATTGCAAGGCTGCAGTTGAGTTCCAGTGTGTCCTGCTAGCCCCAGGCATGTTAATTCTAAAGGGGAACTTGACCTCAAGGGAGCAGGTAACTCCACAGTACCATTTCTCCCCTCTTAACTTGGTCCATCCCAACTCCTAGAGACACTAATATCTTTCTCTTGCCACCAACACCTCCTCACTCTACAGTTCCGGCATGGTCACCAAAGGGGGGGGGAAGCAATTTACCGAGCAAGTTTTAGTTAGTCTCTCTCTTCTTTGTCAAAGGAAGACTAACATTCCAGCCAGTGGTGTCATCCAAATGATTTAGGAACAGGTACTCACTTTTGATTGGACTTGTCGGGGTCTGCCCACCGGAAGTGACGTCATAAGCCGGAAGCGCCGGGCCGGCTGGCAAGGAGCAGGAGGAGGGGGAACGGGTGCCCACCGGGCTGCGTGACCATGTGGGCGCCCGACTGAGCGCCGGGCCGGCCGGCAAGGAACAGGAGGGGGAACGGGCAACCAAAAAAAGACCGCGTGGGGGCTGGGGCTGGGGCAGGGGGGAGGCTGCAGGAGGAACCGGGACGCTGGATCTATGTGGCTGGAGGGAGCGGGAGCCGCAGGCAGCCTACCTTCTCACGCTTGCTGCCTTATTCCCGGGTCTCCCTCGCTGCTGCTGCTGCTGCTGCTGCTGCCGCTGCCACCGCCGCCGCCTCCGGTCCTCTCGCTCTGCTACTCCGCCACCACCATGCTGCCTGCCTCCTCACAGAAAGTGCAGGCAACGGCTGCGGGCATGCAGTACGCATGCGCAGCTGCTGAGCCAACCAGCCAACGGGGCCAGCTTCGAGTGGGCGGGGCCAGCTCAACTTCTAGGAACTGGTACTCGCGTAGTGGTGCGTAGTGGGTGCATGACATCACTGATTCCATTTTATGATTCATAAAAGGAAAGGATGTTTTAAATTATAAAATGCTTCGTTTGAATAGCAGCCCATCCACCTTCCACCCAAAAAGGATAAGGCAATAAAAGGAAAGACTTCAACAGCAATACAATTACAAACCAAGGCAAACCTTCATAAGGCAGCAAACCATAATATCTATCTAAGTTCTAACTTAAATATTGAAGCTGGGCTCTCCGGCATAATCCCACCCCACTGCCAAAGCCATTAGCCGTTTCAACCTATCTCTGAGGAAGCTCTCCTTCTCTAGCCAAAAGCTCTCAATTTCTAGCAAAACCCCTACTGAGTCATGGTTACCCACCTAGTTCTCTAATTCCTTCCAGCTGTAATACCCTTTAGTTGTTCCTTATTCAGCCATGTCCCAGTATCCGTGGGTGTTCCTAAACCGCGGATACTGGGGATGCCTTTTAAAAACAAAGGGGAAGGTGTTAGAAATCTCGTCTATCTTACTGCTGCTGAACTGCTGGGTTCCAGAGCTGCAGGCAGCTTTCCAAGCTGCCTGCAGCCTCTTCCTGGTCGCAGGAAGCTCCTCCATTTCTCAAAAGTTGTCCCAGAATGCAGCATGACCAGGAAGAGAAGGCATCGCACTGCATTCTAGGATTACCTTTGAAAAATGGGGGCACCTCAGAGGACCAGGAAGAGGCTGTACGCGTCTCAGAAGGCTGCCTGCAGCCCTGGAAATGCAGCGGTTTTGCTTTAATTCAATAAGGAAAAAGGAAAAAGCTTCCTTATTGCAGCAACATAGCCAAAGCTATGGTTTTCCCAGTAACAATGTATGGCTGTGAGAGCTGGACCATAAGAAAGGCAGAGCGCCGAAGAATAGATGCTTCTGAATTTTGGTGTTGGAGAAGACTCTTGAGAGTCCCCTGGACTGCAAGGAGATCCAATTGGTCAATCCTCCAGGAAGTCAAGCCTGATTGCTCCCTGGAAGGACAAATCCTGAAGCGGAAGCTCAAGTACTTTGGCCACCTCATGAGAAGAGAGGACTCTTTGGAAAAGACCCTCATGCTGGGAAAAATTGAAGGCAAAAGGAGAAGGGGGTGGCAGAGGATGAGATGGTTAGACAGTGTCACCGAAGCGATGAACATAAAATTGGGCGAACTCCAGAAGCTAGTGGAGGACAGGGAGGCCTGGCGTGCTGTGGTCCATGGGGTCGCGAAGAGTCGGACACGACATAGCGACTGAACAACAACAACAAAACCTGCTTTTCCAGGGCTACAGCCAGCCTTCCCTGCCAAGTTACAGTCTCTTCCTTGGTCCTCCAAGCCTCAGAGCCATCAGGAAGAGTTTCACCTGTATTACAATGGGACCCCAGAACCAGGGGAACTGACATTCACGGATTGGATTCTCCATGGATGCAAGGGTCCCAGTTGAATGTCTTTTGATTTTAAGCAGCGCAAAAAATGGGTTTCTTACCTTTGAGAGGCAAAACGATGCCATGTCCAAGCCTCTCAGGGGTAAAAATGCATTGCAAAGCTTTCTGGGTGAACCTGGGAGGATCAAGGAACCTTTACATGACCTGGAAGTGGGTCATTAGAGCTATTTTGTGCCCTGAGACACTTGGGAATGGTGTCGTTTAGGTGCGTGACACCTGCCGGCCCATCCACAGCCCGCTTAGAAACGCCCTTCCCCTGCCCACTTCCTCCCTCGGCCCGGCTCGTCATGCCTCTGTGCCAGCCGGGCTTGGCTGGCACAAAGGGAGATGATCGTGGGCACTCTGAGGCCAGCGCTGCCTGCAGCACCGGTCTCGGAGTCAGAATGCCAACGTGGGGGTGCCACTTGGCACCCCCGCGTTGGCGCTCCGCATGTAGCGTTGACGGTATCAGGCACCTAGGATGGCACCCTAAGAGACTTCACCATGACGATGCAGTGTGGAGAAAAGAAAGGGAGATTTTAAGTTTATCCATTGATATCTCTGAGCACCAGTTCGTACAAGTCCCAGGTATGTACAATATGCAGTGACACACAGGGGCAGCCTTGAATTCTGGGTGGGCCAAAGACTCACTCTGATGCCCCCTTTAATGTGTAATCCACATGCCCATAGACGGACTGCCCTGGAGTGTAGTTCATGAATGGGGCCAATCCTGTCCAGCACGGATGCAGCTGTGCCAACCGGGCGTGTGCTGCACCCTGCGGCGGTGGGGCACTCATGGACTCCTCAAGGTAACGGATTGGGTCCGTTATTTTGTTTCAAAATATTTTACTGGCATAGAAGACATATCTGTTGCATCATAGGAAGCAAAGCCTTGCTCAAATGTTTTACAGCTTTATCATTCTCGGCTGACACAATGGGGCTGATTTCTCCAAATAAAACATGCTTAGGATCAGGCGTTATATCAGTCGCATAATTAGGGGGCCAAAACTGTAAGTATAGCAGGCACCACAATCACCATGAAAGTGGCCTTTCCCACTCACCGTCCGAACCATTCTGGTCCGCAATGGAGGTGCCATTTTGTTTGATGAGGGGCTGTTCATTACCATCTGTCATGAATGAAAGGGGGGTTGTAACCTCTGACCCCCTCTACTCGCCCACTCAGTTAGGACGCGCAGCCTAGTGGGAAATACCTTGGTAGGTCAAATCCGCTGCCACCAGCCCAGGTATCAGGTTACTTTTCTGGGCTAAACTGCTCTCCACTGGAATCCAGAACAAGGCAGATGGATTTATGAACAAGATTTTACTAACAGTTTGCTAGCCATAAAGGGGGTTGTAAAACAAGGCCTAGGAAGATACAGGACAGCAACCCCTCTGTCTCCTCACAGAGTGGCTCTTGTAGCGAAGCCAGCAGGAGAGAGAGAGAGAGAGAGAGAGAGAGAGAGAGAGAGAGAGAGACTCTGCCCGTCCCATGATCCTTAGCTGGACCCCATCTGATTGGCTGGCAGTTGCTCCCTCCTCCTCCCAGCTGGGACATCTTTCTAGACCAGGCCCTAAAAGAGTAGAAATAAAAACAAGAACATAAATCGTAACTGTTTCATCACACCATCACTACCTGGAATGGCTCTGACAGCAAGAGCGACCCCCCCAGGTTACATGGCACATTGCGGCACCTACAGTCCTTACGGTTTTGCCCCCTCTAGCTACACATATTCAGATTCCCAAACCCATCCTCTGAGTATTTACTGAGATGTTCATCTTGAAGCTGAAGTTACACATTACCTGGAATACCCAGCTGCCAACAAAAAAGCTGCAGATCATATTCAACCCCTTTCTTTTGTACCGTTTAGGAACCATCTACCCCATGTTGTGATGTACTACAGGGACAATGAAACACATGATTTCCATGACATTTCTGTTCGTTGCATTCTCTCTGCTAGAGGAGGAGGAAATATGGATACACACCATGTTAGTTTCAGCAGCAGTTAGGTGTTAACATATGGTTCCCATTTCAAGAAGGCTTATTTCCGAGAACGTGCCTGTAGGATGTAGCCTTAGATTGCTTAGACCAGAGCCGGCTTTAAGCCAATGTGACCAAAGTCGTCACATCGGGGCCCCGCGCTTCAGGGGCCCCCGCACCAGCAGGGTGAGCATATTGCCTGTGGCTGCAGCTGGGATCCCTATGGGCTGTAAGTCAGTGGGGCGAGCAGAGCAGCTTTACCTTGGTCTCTCCCACCTGCCTCTCAACAGCCCAAGATGGGCCACCTGGAAGCAGTTGGCAATGATGTTATGAT
This sequence comes from Lerista edwardsae, assembly GCA_029204185.1. Lineage (NCBI taxonomy): Eukaryota > Metazoa > Chordata > Lepidosauria > Squamata > Scincidae > Lerista > Lerista edwardsae. The sequence goes on along the minus strand of JAJKFI010000017.1, from coordinate 15,473,458 downwards.
ATCACCACCAACTACTACTACATGCCATGCTTTGCACGTGGCTCAAACAGCGCTCTTCTTGGTGAGTGGGGGCCCCGCAGGGGGGGGCACAGGAATGCCCCACATTGGGCCCTGCTGCTTCCTGAGCAATCGAGCAAGGCTGAGGAGGTATTGGCTCCAGTGTCCCTGGGACCCCACTGGCTTGGGTGGGGTCAGCCTGGCTGGGATTGCTCCAACTCCAGAAAACATCCGCAGAGCCATACCTGGACCCACGGATGCTGTGTCAGTTGTCACTGGCCTTGCCACATTCTCCGTCTACCTGATTCCACCATGTCCATGTAGGCAAAGGTTGAGAAGGAAAGGCTGCAGCTGGGGTGCGTTGGGCAAGGCCTGGGTGAAGGAGGGCACCAAATGCGAGGGCCTGCCAGACCCTAATAAGCCAGGTGGTCATACAGAGACTGTGCTGCTCTATGCACCTCAGGGTGATGGAAAGTTTGGACCACTAACTGCTGTTAACAGCCACTACCTGCTCCTAACAATAGTTAAACTTTTTCTGAACTTTAGAACTTTCAACCCTATTGAGGTTCCTATTGAGGAATCAGTGAAAACACATTTGACCCCTTTTCACCTCCTTATGGAACAATTTTTTTAAAAAAGAAAACCTCCTCTTAGTTAGAGTTACCAGATCCAAACTGGGTCAGAGTGCCTATACCTTTAACCATTGTATAGAAGAGGGAATTTGGGCAGGTGCAGGTCATCATGGAAGGGCTTCAAAAGCTGCACCTGCCCAAATTCCCTCTTCTATACAATGGTTAAAGGGACAGGCACTTTGTCCCAGTTTGGATCTGGTAACTCTACTCTTAGTGGGTTCTTATATCACAGAACGAATAATAATAATAATAATAATAATAATAATAATAATAATAATAATAATAATAATAATACATGTATTTATATACCGCCTTTCTTAACCCATTTGCTACCATGGGTATTTTTGCGCAAAAGTCTTTTGCCTTTTGAAACATGTACAGCCACTGCCCTTCTCAGGGCAATTATGTTTTTGGAACATGTCAAAGTGTTCCCATATACCTGAACTGAAACTGGTGTTTTTGCCCACCAATGGTACTGAAAGTTTAATGTTTACTGTCCAAAAATGGTGTGCTATCCAAGGTACTGCGTATCAATTTCTATGGACGTGTTGAAAAAAAGCTACCTTTATCCCTGAAAAACTCATTGTTCACTGAGCATACAGCTTGCTTACTTCAGGAATTTCCAGAAGGGGGCCCTAGAGTACAAATCCTGAAGTAAGAAGTTCATTCTTGCAAAGCTGAATTTTTTGCAGAGGTTTGAGTGCTACAATTTGGCTAATTAGGTCTTTTGCAGACTTCTGGTACTTGTTTTACACCCCCCTAATGAGATGGAGACAGAAGTCTTCTAAACTTTCCTTGACCCTTCTCTGCCTTATAAACATGTTGGGAAAAACCCTATTTTTTCAGAGCTGGCTTCTGCAGCTTGCAGCTTCAGAACTGATATACTGATATAAGGTCAACCTTTCACCCACCCCAGCCCTAGAACAAGCTGTGGAGAAGAAAAAAAATCTTTCTCATTACATTGATTTGTCCTCTAGCAGCTACAGAGGCAAGAAATAACCCTTTAGTTGCTACAAGGATGATTCCTGTGTGAAACAAAGCAAAATCATCAGTCCCATCTCCCAGCATTGGACTGTGTCCAGGTGCTGATTTGGAGGAAGCGTATTTGAATCTTCTTCTGTGTTCTTGCACCATTGACAAGACTGATTGTACAACTAATATAATTTATTACCAGTATGTGTCACTGAGTGTCACTAGCCTGAGGAACTCTGAGGCCTCCTGAGGAACTCTGAGGCAGTGAAGCAACTAAGTGCCCAATCCTGTTCAATTTTTCAGTGCTGAGGCAGCCACAATGAAACCCCAAGGTAAGAGAATAGTTGTACCCTTACCTTGGGGAGACTTCTGTGACTGTCCCCACACTGCAGGATGCAGCACATGCCTCACTGGTACAGCTGGATCACCACTGGAAGGATTGGGCCCTAGGTACTCATGCCAGTGCCTGCAACCTGGGTCATGAGTGCACAGAAGCACCATCATGGTTTTTTTTTTTCCCTTCAGCCAGTAGGTAAATGGTAAAGCTACAGTTTATGACTGAAAGCAAAGATGCATCACAGATTGTGGGGAAGTATGGCACAGTAAAGCTATGGCACAGTAAAGTTTCCTGCCATGGTGCAAGAACAGGATGACCCTCACAGCATGAATCAGCTTTGTGAGAAATCAGCTTTGTGAGCTTTGTGTCTGCAGTGAGATATCTAGATCAATTGCTTTAGACCCAAATCTGCTCAGAGAAACCAGGTGAGCAGTAGACTGTGTGTATTTCTGTACCTTGATAAGGCAACAACAACCTATTTTTGTTTGTTTGTAACACAGAGGTCACCTATTTTCTAAATGGCTTTGTGTAAATCTCAGTGATTAGTGACTATTCACTCTAAAATGCAGATTCTTTCTAAATTGCTCTGCAATTGTCAGTGATTGTTGTTGTTGTTGTTGTTGTTCAGTCGCTAAGTCGTGTCCCTGTCAGTGATTAGAGGACTCAATAGGTGTGATCAAGTTTCTTCTGTAGGAATGCATGTTGCAGCTTTCTGGTAATTGTCCTCATGAAGCCTGTCTTCATAGTGAGATGCTTTATTCTGGTAAACATGGTAGTAAATTGCCTACAGCCTTATGATATTTGATCTAGAGCTGCCTTCTACAGTTTTGTGGAGTATAAAAAACATTTTTTATTGCCAGATGCAATAATTCATTCACAGTCTCTGAAGACATCAGAACATTAAAAAATAACACAGGACAATTAGGAGATATGTGTCTATGTTTTCACCTAACTTGTCCCCCAAAGTAAAAAGATAGTTAGCCTCTACAAAGTTAGCCCATAGTTTGAATTGAAGTACGCGCGTTTCCTACCATCGGTGTATTTGCCCGCCAATTATTAAAAAAATTATTACAGGTGCTAATTGTACCTGAAAGCTTTAAAGTTGACTCAGTGAGAAAGGTTAGCCCCTGCCCTAACACAGGAAGCTAAAATGGCAACTTTCATTTCAGATTTGGGGGGCCCCAATCAGATTCAGAAACGGCACCCCATAAAACAAAAAAACCCAAAATTCTGCCCCTGTTTCTTAAATGATGACATGGGTGGACAGTCAAAACAACTGTACCTCTAAAAAGGTCTATCCTTACACTGTTTACAGAGCAAGTTTCAGGTAATTTGGTGCAGCCACTTTTTGAAAATCTCTAAAACATTAATTGAAATTAATTGGCGGGTGAATTCACCAATGGTAGTAAACGGTTGATCACTAGATTTCTCTAATGACTGTAACTCAAGGCGGTTTACACAGGCAGACTTTTATTCAGAAACCCGAAAGTTTTTACAATTTACAGAAATGTCCTATCTTTCAAGAACAACACTCATATAGATCTTTCTTTCTGGATTTAGCCTTCTCTCTTAGCCACCTGACTGTCTTCTGCTGGCTGATAAGAGGCTTCCCTCTTATCAGCCTCTTATATACTCGTTTCATGTTCCTAGATCCAGCAGTTTGAGCTGGGGGCATTGATGAGTCGCTCACTTAGGACGTCTCTTTTTATAGATATAGAAGACTAGCATGATACCTGTGCTTTGCTATGGTATTTAACGACTTTAAATCCATTTTGACTGCAAAAACTTTCTTTTGATTGCAATCAAAAGATTACAATCTTTTAAATTTAGCACAACTATCCCATTTCAGGCAACACCCTGTAATTATTGAAAGTCATGTTTTCACGTGTATGTGGATCCATGTTTTCAGGGTCAATTTTCAGGCATAAATGTTTAGACTGAGACATGAGTATATAGCAGGGGTTCTCAAACTACAGCCCGTGGGCCAGATATGGCCGCCAAGGTCATTTACCCAGCCCACCCATCATTCAGAGCCAAAACAAGGAGGGGCAAGCACGTGACCTGGGTGCAAGAATATACTGGGGAGGGGAGACGCCGCTGAAGCTTTGAATGGGCAGACCTCAGAGGGGCTGGCCGAAGCCTTGCTAGCTTGCTTGCAGCAGCAACTCGGGCGAGGTGCTGGGCGCAAGCACTGGTGGGGAGGCAGACAGGCAGCCTCTCTTTTTGCCACGCGGCCAGACTCTGGAGGAGGTGCTTGGCTGCCGCAAGGCAGTGCCAGCAGGACAGGGAGGTGCGGTGCTGGAAGCGGAGCGGTGGGGTCAAGTTTGAGCCGGGTGGCGCAGCACAACTCGTGAGTAGCGCACCACTGCATACTGTGTGGCAAATCAGACTCCCCCCATGTGCCTCCTCTCCAGTGTCATGCGCTGAGCGAGCCCACGGGTGGGCCGAGCCGTGAAGAGGGGCACACGTGACGGAGCGCGCAGATGGGGATGCTCCACCCCCTTCCCCACGAGCTTGGCAGTGGCAGCGCCTCTTTCACCCCACCGAGCGCTGGAATGAGGTGAGAGAGGCTGAGCTGCGCCGGAGAAAGGGGGTGCCTGAGTGGACAGGAGTCACGGGGGGCCCTTGGGGTCTTGGGGCAGGACGGAACTCTCATGCTCATCCCCAGCCAAAGTTGGACCAGCAGTTGGACTTTTTCCCAAATGAAACATCTGAAATCTCCAACCAGATCCAGACTACCTGATGCAGACTTGCATCACTTGTTCCGACTAGCAGTGACAAATACGGAACCGGACATTGACCGTCTCCTTAGCCAAAAGCAGGCCCATACTTCCCATTGAAATACTAATAAGTTTATATTGATATAAGTTTATATTGATTAGAATTGTTCTTCATTTTAAATATTGTATTGTTTTTTTCCTTTTTCCTTTTTTTTTTTTTGCACTACAAATAAGATGTGTGCAGCATGCATAGGAATTTGTTCACATTTTTTTCAAACCATAGTCCAGCCCCCCCAACAGTCAGTGAACTGTTGTGAACAGACAGTGAACTGGCCCCCTGTTTAAAAAGTTTGAGGGTCCCTGCTATATAGGGTAGTTTGACAAAAACAAAGTGTGTTGATGCAGAAAAACAATGAACTAAATTCTAAATATAACATTTAACGAAGAAATAGAAGATTGTAATAAAAAAATCTACAACTTTTTTTCCTCTACTTAAGGACCTGTTTGTAGACGACATTGGCGGTTCTCCCCTCAGGTGCTAGGATCACCAGGCCACTGGGTAAGCTCACTCTGGAGCAGGCCACATAGAACTGCTCATGGGAGAAGCAGTCACCCCTCAAGTCAATCCCTGCCACCTTCAGTGACTGCCCCTGCGACTTGTATTGTTGATGACCAAAGCCAAGCAGACCTTAAAGGGGGAACTTGAAGGGGTTCTCTGATGGTATGAGTGAGTGGTATGTGTGGTATGAACACTGACTCTCCTTGAGCACAGCCAGTGAAAACTGAGGCCTCAATGACATTCCTGTGGAGCGTCTTTATTAGCATAACATGCTGCCACATGTCTACATGCCACTTAGCAGATACAGGCGTAACTAACTACACAAAATAAGATACGAGAATAAACAAATGTCTTATTACTAAAAAAGACACGTATATATCACACACACACACACACACACACACACATACACACACACACACAAGAATCAAAGCGTCTATCAAGGCCACAGAGTTCCAGTAATACAGGAAAAAGGGCTAGCCTGGACTAAACTGGCATGTAACCTACAGGACTCTCTCAGGCTGTAGCACAGGGGGCAGGGGAGCAAGCCAGGCATAGCAAAGGCTTCTGTAATTCACCCCCAAACTTAGATTTGCCCCTTCAGTGGTTGATTAGGAGAAAATCCTGAATTATGTTTTTAAGCATTTGTACGGGTAACCTTTGTAAGCAAAAATCACATTGATATCTCATCAAGCCCAGGAGATATTGAGGAATCAACGAAAGCACAATTAATCCCTTAAGTGTCAAATTTCTAAAATCCCATTTTACTTGGTGCTCACATCATGGAAGGAATATATTCCCAGAATTTCTTGTTTCTAGGTCCAGGGCTTTGGGCTGGGCATTCATGGTTAGTCAGGACATCTGGGTCACACACACACACACACACACACACACACACACACACACACACACACTATAATATATAATCCTGTATTATGGTCTTAGCAGTCACTCTCAGCTTACACAATGCGGCTTACAAAGAGACCGTTTGTCCCCCTTCCCTTGGGGATTTATTGCGGTTGTGTTGGTGCTGGAAAGTTGAATCAGATCGGGCCCTTGGTGTTGTTTCAAAATACTTGAATGATTTGAAATATTGACCAGAATATGAGAAATATCTGTTGCACCATAGGAAGCAAAGCCATGCTCAAATGATTCTCAGCTTTCTAACTCTTGGCTTACTCAATTGGGCTTCCTTTTATGAGCAAAACTAGCTTTTTGTTACCCGGCGTTGCAAATTATCCCAAATAATCCCAAGTATTTGTCACCAGAACGTAAAGCATACGTGTACCATGTTTGATGCACATCACTCCAGGCATTCCAGCAGGTCATGGTGGACATTTTATTTTGCACCCCTCCTCACCCCCCATGCCGACAGGGGCTGAACCCAGACTCAAACAGCATCGGAAGCGTCGCCACTCGTCTCGGCGACCCCGGAAACTATGGATTCGACACCGATATCGGGCGTTTTCGATCATTTTTACATGGCACCCCCTGCACACCCCCACCCCTGGGGTGCTAGGGGCCATACCCCCACAGTGTTTGTCACCAGGCCATAAGGCACACGTGTACCAAGTTTGGTGTCAATCGCTCCAGGCGTTCCAGCAGGTCATGGTGGACGTTTTGTTTTGCACCCCTTCTCGCCCCCCATTCTGACAGGGGCCAAACCTGGACTTAAATGGCATCGGGAGTGTCACCGCTGATCTCGGCGACCCCAGAAACTATGGATTCAACACTAATCTCAGGTGTGTTCGATCATTTTTACATGTCACTGTTCCGCCAAATTCCCTGCTGAGCCTCCCCAAGGGCCCCAATGTCCACACTAGGCTAACCAGTTTCCCCTCCAGAGTGGCCACAGAGATAGGCCAGAGGGAGGGGGTTCATTCACCCATTGGGCCTCCTCTCTTCCAGCAGCTTTGCTTGGAATCTCCGGCTGGCCAGCCTCCTCCAGACTGCCCTCATCACTGGCTTAACTCCAAAACTACCTTAAGTCTAACACCAACAAACCCCACCACCAAACAATAGGCAGTCAGCTTGCCTAAGCCATAACTGCCTCCTCCACTTGCTGGCTCCAGGGGCATGGCAGACATACAACAATTCCCATTGGTCTCCCCAAACAACCTTACCTTAGCCAGTTCCTCAGTCCTTCAGGCAGCCATCCAGCACTCCAGCACCTACCTGGTGCCCTCCTCCAGCACCTATCTAGCCCTTTTCTCCAGCTCCTGCCTCCAGCTTTATGTTGAGGCCAGCCAATCAGTGGGCAGGTTTTAATTCATGAGCCACATCCATCTGCACCTGTGCTAATCTCCCTTCAGAGCCAGAGCCATTATCAGTCTGCAACTGTGCTCCTGAGGCTTGCAAAGACCTTGGGGATTAACCCTATAATCCCTGGCTTATCTGGGACAAGGGGACATGGCTGATACCATTCCCTATCTCCTTGGGGTATCTCCTGCCTTTTCCAATACAGTCACCCCCTTCGCACCTCCACCCCTAGGGGTGCCAGGGGTGCCCCCTGTAGTACCCCCGCAGTATTTGTCGCCAGGCCATAAGGCATACGCGTGCCGAGTTTGGTGCAAATCGCTCCAGGCGTTTCAGCAGGTCATGGCGGACGTTTTATTTCACATCCCTTCTTGCCCCCCACATCGAGAGGGGGCCGATCCCAGACCCCAACGGTGTCGGGAGCGTCACCGCTCGTCTCAGCAACCCCAGAAACTATGGATATGACACCCATAGCAGGCGTTTTCGATCATTTTTACATGGCTCCGCCTGTGCACCCCCACCCCCAGGTGCGCTAGGGGGGCCTGACCCCCGCAGTGTTGGTCGCCTGGCCACAAGGCATGTGCGTGCCGTTTGGTGCCAATCGCTCCAGGCGTTCCAGCAGGGCATGGCGGACGTTTCGTTTTGCACCCCTTCTCGCCCCCCACGCCAAGGGGGGGTTGAACCCAGACTCCAACGGCATCAGGAGCATCACCGCTCGTCTCAGCAACCCTGGAAACTGCGGATTCGATGCCAATTTCGGCCATTTTTGACCATTTTCACGTGGGCCCCCCACAGCGTTTGTCACCAGGCCGCAAGGCATGCGTGTGCCGAGTTTGGTGCGCATCGCTCCAGGCATTATGGAGCCTATGCGGAACATACATACATACATACATACATACATACATACATACATACATACATAC
>JAJKFI010000017.1:15446681-15465052 GCA_029204185.1 Lerista edwardsae | reverse complement strand
TACATACATACATACATACATACATACATACATACATACATACATACGTTCTCTTTTATATATATAGATATGCTTAGGATCATGCTGTGTATCAGTAGTGTTATAGGGGAACAAAACAGTAAGTACTGCAGGTGCCACAATGCACCATGAAAGCGGCCCCTCCCACTCAGTGTTGGAGTCATTCTGTGTAGCAACTGCAGTGCGCATGAGATGCCGTTTGATTCTGTGAACACCTGTTAGTTGCCATCACAGACTGGAATGGCAAGTCAGAAGGACCACTTACAAGGTGCATTGAGTCATCTGCAGTACTTACCATTTTGCCCCCTATAGCTAAGCTACTTCTGTAAATTGCTTCATATTCAGATTTGCAAACAATTATCTGAAAATGTTTTTAGCAGGCGCACCTATACTGCACTAGATATGGTGCAGACCAGTGATGTCATGCAGGGGGAACGCAGGGGAACTCAGTTCCACTAGTTAAAATTAGGGCTGACTCCGCCCACTGCACTCTCCCCCTCCCCCCTCCCAATTCCTCTGCAAAGAGCTTGGTTGGCCGGCACTCAGAGGGTTAAAGGGAGCGACTCTGGATTCCTAGGGGGGCGAAGGCATTGATGTCATTCAGGGGGAATGGACCGGAACGGGCGTTCCGGATCCTAACGGGCTCCGTGGCTGGTTCCGGGTTCCCGACAAGTGCCAATCAAAAGTGAGTTCCTGTTCCTAAATCATTTGAATGACACCACTGGAGCCTGCAGACCCATCGACCTCGCCATTCCAACGCAGTATAGCATTGCACTCTCATTCAAGTCTCCTTAATCGGAAGTCATGATTAACTTTTGCTAGATAATTGCCTAGACCTGTACAGTAGAATGTGCTCTAAGCCTGAGTATCATACTTCTCTCTCTTTTTCAAATGAAATCATGGCTTCTCTGTTATTTTTTGAAACCCATGTACTATAAACCAGTGGGCCTCCAACATTAAAAAAAACTAAGATCATGGCAACTACTCCCATCACTTCCTGGCAAATAGAAGGGGAAGAAATGGAAGCAGACTTTATTTTCCTGGGCTCCAAGATCAGCGCAGACTGAAATTAAAAGACGTTTACTTCTTGGGAGGAAAGCTATGGCGAACCTAGACAACTTAATAAAAAGCCGAGACATCACCCTGCCAACAAAGGTTCGCATAGTCAAAGCGATGGTTTTCCCAGTAGCAATGTATGGCTGTGAGAGCTGGACCATAAGAAAGGCAGAGTGTCGAAGAATAGATGCTTTTGAATTATGGTGTTGGAGAAGACTCTTGAGAGTCCCCTGGACTGCAAGGAGAACCAATCGGTCAATCCTCCAGGAAGTCAAGCCTGATTGCTCCCTGGAAGGACAAATCCTGAAGCTGAAGCTCAAGTACTTTGGCCACCTCATGAGAAGAGAGGACTCTTTAGAAAAGACCCTCATGCTGGGAAAGATCGAAGGCAAAAGGAGAAGGGGGCGGCAGAGGATGAGATGGTTAGATAGTGTCACCGAAGCGATGAACATGAAATTGGGCCAACTCCGGAAGCTAGTGGAGGACAGGGAGGCCTGGTGTGCTGTGGTCCATGGGGTTGCGAAGAGTCGGACATGACTTAGCAACTGAACAACAAGTAAGCCACCAAATGTGGGTTGCAAGCCAATTTCAGGGGGTCCCCGTTCATTTCAATGTGTATTTTATTTTTAATGCATTAGAGTTGCTGCCACCATGGTATGAGACTGCATTTGGGGAAATGTTACAGATCTATATATGCTTTTCACAATGATAGTCAATGGGGCTAACCTCCGGGTAAGGGCGGAGAGGACTGCAGCCTTTGGAACATTTGTGGACTGTTTAGCAACTGCTTGGGAGGGTTTGGAGGGTTCTTTATGTTAAATAAATTTTAAACTTATAGTTATTTTAAACTTTTAATATACTTAATTAATTGATTTGATTTTGTCATATGGTGGTGTTAAAATTTTTCCCGCTTGATGATGTCACTTCCAGGTTACTGACATCACTTCTGGTAGGTCCTGACAACTTGTCATTCTAAAACATAGGTCCCAGTGCTAAAAAGCTTGAGAACGACTGCTGCATAGATTTTGATAACCATGAGCTTGGCCCTTAGCTGAGCCGAATTCCAAAAATGAATTAGCACCTATAATAGAATGTAGCTATTATAGCATGTACAAGGGAATATTTTTGACAAGAAGGGACTGGAAGTGATGATGTTGGTCAATAACAATGGAAGAATCATAAGCACTTGGGCATCCCTTTTGCCTCCTAGCCAAAATAACAGTGAAAGGTAACAGGTTTTGTGGGAAAAGAAAAGTTTTTTTAACCTACCCTATTTATAAGCACTAGAAAACATTCCAAGTTCTGTGTTTCATCTGCACACCACCACCACCCGCCATCCAGACCTGCCCTCCCACCCTCCTAGAACTGCCCCTGCACCAGCCAAGTTTGGCTGGAGCACAGGTAGATCCAGTGATGTCATGCAGGGGGTACGCGGGGGTACGCGAGTACCGGTTTCTAGGATTATAGCTGGCCCCGCCCATTCGCCCGCCCACTCGTCGACTCCGCCCTCTGCAACATTTGAATTTCCTGCATGTTTGAGTTGCCTGCATATTCTCAGAGCCAGGCAGGCAGGCAGGCAGTGAGCGGAGCCTTTCCTTTCCTTGCCACTGAAAAATGAGTTGCTCTGGGGTTTTGGAACTGTTGGGTCACTTTAACATGATGCCAGGCCTCCTTAACATGTTCTGGGGGTGCTGTGGAATACTGTTGCAACTGTTGGGTCAGTTTAAGATCATCTGAGGCCTCAAAAAGCCTCATGTCACTTCCTGCTACGACATCACTTCTGGCTTATGACATCACTTCCGGTGGGTGGGTCCCAACACGTGCCAATCAAAAGTGAGTACCTGTTCTTAAATCATTTAGATGACACCACTGGGTAGATCTCCATCTATGCTCCCAGACTGGCACTATAGCTAGCGCTGGTCAGGGAGCATTAGCACCGACACAGAGGTGCCACTCAGCACCCCCATATCGGCGCTAACAACGATGTTGCACTGGCACTGCGCAATCCTTGGGATTGCGCTGCCAGTGATTGTGAAAGTGGTGATCCTGTTATAGTTGCGCAACGATAACCTATTTCAGATTGCCAATCAAAGGGTGCTGCAGCCCATGAGACAGAATTGCAAGAAACCGTCTACAGCTATATAAGTAGAGGGCGAACCCCAGAGAACTATCTCAAGAGAACAAACAGTGAAAGAGCAGGACAGAGAGCCCAGAAACCAGCAGGAATGAAGCATCTCTCAAGCCTGGTATTCCTATTGCTGAACTTCAGGCTCCACACTTTTGCCATTCCAGTGGATTCAGGAATCAGAGATGGAGACATGCAGCTTGCAAAGGTAAATAGTCACACAAAATTCAAGAGGTAGAATTAACTACTCAGAATCAAATCCCAGGTATTTTGCTCTGGTACGTTCTATGATTTTCACATGTTCATGTCAACAGGAGCTTCCCTGGTAGGGTAAAGAGCTACCATAGTGCCAGGGGGGATCTGCATTGAGGTTGCAGTGAGGACAAAGGGTTAAAGCCCCCAACACTGCAGTCTCAATCCTGATTGCCCCATGTGTTTCTTGCTATGTCAAAACCAAATATGCTTGGATAAAATACATGATCAGATAAATTTGCTTCTTTGGCCCTAAGAGATGACATGCAGTGGCATAGCTACCTATGGGGTGGGGGGCACAGTGCCCCAGGTGCCATCCTTGGGCAGGGGTGTCACCACTGAACCCCAAATTTCAAAAATCGTGAGTTTACATAATCGCCGAGTATACCGTTGGATGCGGAATTTCACCAGAAAGTGTAGTATCTCTATTCTAGCAAGAGATATGGCCAAAAAATAAAAAACCAGAAATAAAATTTCTTTTGTACAAATTGTGGTTTTTAGAATCACGGTTTTAAGGACTAATACTGTCATGCTGTTTACTGTTGGATGTGGAGCTTCACCCAAAATTCAATGGGAAAAAACGGAGTGTAATATCTCTATTCTAGCAAGGGTTATGGCCAAAAAAAACAAAACCCAAGTACAAGTATCTTACGCAGGGGTGTCAAACATACAGCCTGTGGGCCTGCATGATTTTGCAGTCCACATATTTTGTTGGGGGGCAGGTGTCAAAACTTTTTGGGCCCCGGATGCAAAATGAGCTAGTTATGCCGCTATGTCATGCAAAGATATCCTGCACCATTGCCTGCCATCGCTGACCAATGAAGAAAGAAGGATTTCTGCATTTTCCTGTCTCGGTTACAGCAATAATGTTTTTGTTTTCCTGGTTGTCCAGAATTAGAGGCCAGCACTGCAAGCTCACCCATGCTTTTTTAGTTTAGCTAGGAATGCAGGATCCCAGACCTGTAAAGAAAAGAGGTCAGTTTCTTTTTTCATTTTTTTTTAATTCAGAGTTGCTTTTGTGTGTTTTTTTTCTGCCAGAAATATTTAAATGACTTCTACAGCCCTGACCCATCAGCTCTGCTACTGTCCTACGTAAACAACAATGATTCTATGACAGAGAAGCTCAAAGAAATGCAGAGATTTTTCCGGCTGAAAGTAACTGGGAAGGTGGACGCAGAAACTTTGCAAGTGATGAGGATGCCTAGGTGTGGCGTCTCTGATGTGGCAGAAGGGCATGGTAAATGGCAGAAAAATCATCTCACATACAGGTAAAGTTTTCTTTCAATGCGGTTTGCATCAGGAGCTAGAGGATTAAGGCACAATTTGAAACTAGGATTTTTTAAAGATCTGAAACTTGTTAGCGCTGGGACCCAGTGGTGTTATCCGCAAATGAACAACCGGAATGCTGGGCGGGACATACGCGGGGCTTCCGTGTGATTGGCTGCCTGTCCGTAGCGCTCCGCAGCTGTCTTGGCCTCGGGGGGGCTGCCTCCGGTTAGCACGCCCCACCGCTGCTCGCCCAGGCACCCGGCGTGACCCTCACCTGTTCCCCGTGGCTATGGTAACAACACCGGGTAACAAAAATCTAGTTAATACCAATAAACAACAATCAAGTAATAAAGCCTGTCCTAAATGGTGCCATTTTAAACTGCAGCTGATAGGTCATCATTGTTAATGATCCCCTCAGTGCACTTCGAACATGTTAGGAATCAGAGATCAGCCAAGGCCCCTAGCTCCAGGTGCAAGGGAGTGGCAACAGGATGCAAGCATTTTGATGCCTACTGAACTCCCTTAGGCACCTGGTGGGCCACTATGAGATACAGGAAGCTGGACTAGATGGGCCTTTGGCCTGATCCAGCAGGGCTCTTCTTATGTTCTTATGTTCTTTTTATGTGCGGGGATTCTGTGTTGTTTTCCTTGGAGAGCATGCAAAGAAGGGCAGTAAAAGCTCACAGCAAAACAAAGTGCCTTGTGCCTCGCAAGGAACAAAAAAGAAAAAGGAGCAATCTGTTCTTGAGAGAGGAGGAGGGGAAAAAGTTCAAATACACGGCTATTCTCATATAGGCCTAACAGACCTCTCAGAATCGTGCCCCCCCCCCAAAAAAAAATCTGGTCCAAAAATTACCATCCCTTTTTGTATTCAGTTTGCCTAAAGGAATGACCATATTCTTTCATGTTCAAGGATTTGGAATTACCCATTGTATCTGGAACCTTATTCTGTGTACCAAGCATTCCAGAAAGCATTTCAGGTTTGGAGCAATGTGACACCCCTGACATTTCAAGAACTGTCCAGAGATTCAGATGCAGATATCACAATCAGTTTTGCCTATGGAGGTAATCACACAGTGCTGTCGGTGAGTTAAACCACTACCAGTTGTGGTTTTCTAAACAAAGATGAATACTGATTTACTGCATTTGTTCATCATTCAGGCCATGGTGATAATTGCCCTTTTGATGGACCTGGTGGGGTTCTGGCACATGCCTCTCCGCCAGGGGGGCATTTTGAAGGAGAAGCCCATTTTGATGCTGCTGAACATTGGACAGTCCAAGGCAGAAGTGGTATGGTCAACTCTATCACATCATGCTCTAGAACCATGGCTTATTAGATGCATTAAATGGGACAGGGAGGGCAAAGAAAGGTTGGGATTGGGCCCAGTAGGGGATGGGATTGGTGGTGCATGCCAAATACTCCTTTCCCCAGCCTGAAAACCTGATGTGGAGCAATGTGGACTTGTTGGCCAACACAGATCCACATTGTCCCAATGAGCATGGGGTAAGGGGGTGAACATACCCTTACCTCAAGGAGACCTCAGCTTGCTCAGTCCATGGCTAGGATGCAGTACAGCCATGTTTTGGGCTGTAATTCCCACTGCAAACAATGGAAATGGGACTTGGGGGACTAATTCAATTCCCATCAATTCAGTGGGCCCCAGTTATGATGGAACTTCTGGATTGTTTCCTTGGAACTTGTACATATGTATACATATGTGCTCAGTCCCTGTTCTGGGACCAATAATAGTAGATTTTACACTGTACTGAACAGCTTTCAAGATTCCAGAATATTTCCCATTTATCCCTATTGAAAAGGTACCCTCCTTGTCTTGTTTTTCCAGGTTTCAACTTGTTTCTTGTAGCTGCTCATGAAATTGGCCATTCTCTTGGTCTGAAACACTACGATGTACATGGAGCACTGATGCACTCCTGTTACACATACGTAGAACCTAGCAAACTTAAACTTCATCCTATTGAAATCCAAGCCATTCAGGCCCTCTATGGTAAAGTCAAAAATGTTTTTAAGATAAATGCAATTAAATGTTTTAAAGAGGGTGTTTCTTCTGTACCCCCACAACAGTGTATAAAGGAATATTTCGAGAAACATGGAATGCAACTGTTTGGCATTCTTGCATATTTCCATTCTTGCTCCTATTCATGTCAACAGGGTTTATATAGGAGAAAAGGCTGATGGACTGTGCCCATATGTATGTGGTTGCATGAAATTATATAATATAAAAGGAAACCAGGATCAGATACTGGTTTGGTCCTAATTGTAGAGAGTGCCTATGCTACTGTTTCCCAGTTTGGATAGCACACACACAAAACAACAACCACCACCTGTGGCTTAAAAACTTTGTTAGTTAACACAACATAAACATGACAACATAATCAGGGATATTGAAATCCCACAGACAGAGGAATCCAGCGCTTGCCTCCCCCACGGCCCCCTCCCTATGCCTCTGCTCCCTCTCCTCCCACCACTGCATTCCTGATCCAGCTTGTGTGCCCTTAAATCAACTTTTTCCAAAGCAGTGGACAGCAAATGCACATGTTCAAATATGTTTTGACCAGTGGTGTCATCTAAATGATTTAAAAACAGGTACTCACTTTTGATTGGCATGTGTTGGGACCTGCCCACCAGAAGTGACGTCATAAGCCGGAAGTGAGGTCGTGGCAGGAAGTGACATGAAAAAAGCCCTTTTTGAGGCCTCAGACAATTTTAAACTGACCCAACAGTTGCAACAGTATTCCACAGCACCCCCAGAACATGTTAAGGAGGCCTGGCATCATGTTAAAGTGACCCAACAGTTCCAAAACCCCAGAGCAGCTCATTTTTCAGTGGCAAGGCAAGGCAAGGCAAGGCTCCGCTCGCTGCCTGCCTGGCTCTGAGAACATGCAGGCAACTCAAATGTGCAGGAAATTCAAACGTTGCAGGGGGTGGAGTCAACGAGTGGGCGGGCGAATGGGCGGGGCCAGCCATAATCCTAGAAACCGGTACTCGCGTACCCCCGCGTACCCCCTGCATGACATCACTGGTTTTGACCAGTGATTATTATTTTTCTAATAGCTCCAACGTAGCTCAAAGAACTTAAGATGGCAATCTTGAGGCTTCTGAATTAGTTCTTGTTAAAGGTTGTTCGAATTCCAAACGTTTGATACGTCTTACAATATGTTGTCTTTGTTCCGGTATGATGAATTCAGGCCCCAAAAGGGGATGGCGTCGCCCAGGAGTTTAAAGAAGTTGGTCTACGTATTGATGCTGATTAACACCACAACAGTAAGTGAGAAACGTTGATTAGAAAAACAGGGCTAAGCTGGAATCGCAGGGTGTTTTTTGTTTGTTTGTTTTGGAAGAATGCTCTTATGTATCATAAGATTAGTAGGAGGGTGTATGTGTGAAAATTTTTCCCAAAACTTCTTTATTAAAGTGGCAAATTGTGGTAGTGTGTTTTTATTCTACATTCTCATTCCAAGTTCTCATTTTTTTTAAATTTTACATGATTTAATAGTGTGCTAGGTGGATGATACAGGTGATATAATGTCAGCAGACGCAGCCACAGAATTGTTTCTAATTAAAAATGTAATTTATTCTAATTTCTGGAAAATATCTTACAGCACAAGCCTAAGTAAGGCCGACATAGTAAGGCCAACATAGCAGGACCATATCCAGTGGTGTCATTCAAATGATTTAGGAACAGGAACTCACTTTTGAGTTCAAATTCAAACATTGGGGGAAAAAAAACCCGGAAGCAGCCACGGAACCCGTTAGGATCCGGAACGCCCGTTCTGGTCCGTTCCCCCTGAATGACATCACTGGCCATATCTTAAGCCCAGCAGGAGGCAGCAGCAACTCAGCGCAGGGCAAGGGGAAGTTTTCCCCTTGCACCCGGGTAAGCCCCAGCCAGCCCTATGGGGCTGCTCGCATCTGCGCCTGCTGTTTTGCAGGTGCAGGTCAATGTGCACAGTAGTGGCCCGAATTGGGGCCGCCGAGGCTGGAGATGGGGTTAATATTTGGCACTACAGCCGTCGTGCATCACCGCCCCCGTCGCCGCCCATAGCACCACCCAGTTACGCCCCCAGCATGCCTCTGGCATGCCCTCGGCGAGGCCCTGCGCCAACCGAGCACCACTGAAACTCGAGCGGTGCAAGGCGGGTGCAAGGCTGGCGCTGCTGTTTGCGGCACGTTTGCGACAGCGCTGGACCAGCGCAAGAGCGTAGGGCTGGCACAACACGGGTATAGAATTGCGCTCTTAAACACCAAAATGCGGTGCTTTGTGTTTTTATTCAAATATTTTAACCCCCAAAAGGCAATGTTTTTATGCAATGTTTAACCAAAAAAACCCACCCTGAATAATTAGGAAAAAGGGTTATAGGCCGTGATGTCATCTGGCCAGGACGCGCCAGGACGCCGTCCCTGTTTGGTCCTCCTGCCCTCCCCTGCGCTTGATTCGCTCCGATATGGAGCTATTCCGGGCGCAGGGGGCGTGGCCGGGCTCCACATGGGGGCGGGGAGCTGCCAATCACCCGACCGTCCCTGTGGCTCTGTCCTGCGTTCCGGATGTTGGCGCAGGCAGATGACATCGCTGGTTATAGGGGGCAAATACTATTGCTGCAGGGTGAAGAAAAGAAAAATGTGGAAACGCATTTCCTCAGATGTTGCATCCCCCCCCCTCAAAAAAAATCCAGCTGCCTTTCAAAAATGTTCAGAACCAGCAGCTGGTTCAGCATATCGCTGCTGAGTTGGTACCTGGGGACCCCCACTTTGAACATCTCACCCCAGTGCTTTCAGATCTCCACATTTCCAGACAAATTCAAAGAGTTCACTGACCTATGCAGCTTAGAACTAGGGTGTCTGAAGGACTGCCTTCTCTAGTCTTGGGCCCCGTAACTGTGCTACCTTGCCACAGGCCCCGAGCCAGCGGAGGATGTCACAAACCTGCCCGAGGGCACCTGTGCAACGCTCAACAAGTAAGCAGTGCCAGCAGGGAGGCTTGTGCCTCCCCATTGACACGGCTGCAGGAGCCCTGGACACCGGCAGTGAGGAGGCAAACGCCAAGCTACGAGGGGGCTTGAGGAGGGTGGAGGGAGGGGTGGTGTTCCAGAGTAGAGGGAGGACAGCATGGGTCTGGGAGGGGGTGGAACTGGCAGAGGCTTCCTCCACCGATTCCTATATCCCCTCCTGGGCTCACAGGGCTTGTCAAGTCTGTACCTGTTAAACAGCTTGTATCCCACACAGGATACAGCTGTGGGTGTTAGAGCCTGATGCTCCTGTGTGGATAGGGCTGAGCTCTCAGTTTGCTAGTTTATTAAGATAATATTTGGAGGCCCTGCTCAACCTTCAGACATTAGGAAAATGGATAACAAAGACAGGGCCTTCTCTGTGGCGGTACACAGCCTGTGGAACCATCTCCCTATGCAGATTTCCTTGGCACCTTGGACTTTGGCACAATGTTCAAACCAGATTACTTAAAGTATCTTTTTAATGAGATGGGTACTGCTCCTACTTTCCATCATTGTTGGTACTTATTTTCCAGTTTTGTGGCTTGATTTTTTAGGTGCTTTAGTTTTCATTTTTTCACGGGGAGTTTATATCTCTGTGTCAGCCACCTTGAAGATGGTACTATGGAAAGGTGGAATGAAATATTTTTTGCCACTTTCTTCATTTAGTTCTAACTCTGCTTCTAGGTTACATCTATTTCTTCCAAGGACCGAAATTGATCCAGTTTGACCTGAACAGTAAAAGAGTTGCTGGAAACAATCAAAAGCACAACAGCTTCCTTAACACATCTGAGTTTACTCTTCTGTAATCTGCAGTTAGTACTTTCATTATGCCTAATTTTGCTTGGTAGACAATGTGACCTTGTTGGTGGGGACACCTGGTATATTCCAAATTTCTGAGCCTTGAGCCCTCTCCACAGGGACAGCTAGTCTCTCCCGGACTCCACTGTACAGGCTCAACTTCTCTCAAGACTATACCTCAGTTTATCACGCTCACCAATCTTGGTCTGGGTATCTCTCTCAAATAAGGGTCAACATGCTACTTCCCATGAAATGATTACAATTAACAATTTGGCAAGAATTACATTTTATTCAGACCTTTACAAAGGAAATCCTTCTCACCAAAAGGTGAGACCTTATTCAATCCTGGTTATAAAAACACACACACATACATTAAATAAAACAAAACCATTCCAACTTAGCTAAGGTTCTCACTACCCTGGTTGAGGCAGCAGGGCTTCCACAGTCCTTGATCAGTTTGTTAAAACAGCAGCCTCCCAATCCAGAATACAAACAGCTTGGCTTCCAAAGGAGAAAACCCTTTCTTTTATAAGAACTCTCTATCAAAACCTTCAAGGGCTCTCCACCAATCATTTCATTGTATCCCTTTGAACCTCACCAACCCTTCTTCAGCCACGTGAAGGGGGCAATCAGTAATCCTTCTCCAGGTGCATATGATGTTATTTCTTCCTCAAGAGTATTCCCATCAACTTAGTGCTTCCAGCTGCACCTTGGTGCTATCTGCTTTCAAGGTCTTTCTCCTTTTACTAATACAATTACAGCGCTGACAGCTTCAAGTTTCTTACTTCATCTCTTTAATCCTTTCCCTCCTTCCCAGGGTTATGGATCTATCCATCTCACTATTTTACTCTAACTTCCCATTTTACCCCTTTACACCTTAACAGACAACATATGTCCTCAACATTTCCTGGATGTTCAATAATGACATATAGCCAGGGGTGTGCTTTTTTGGTGATATTTTTTCCCAAAAAAATTTTTTTTATTAAAATAGCAAATGGGTGGTGTTACGTGTTTTTATTCTACATTCTCAATCCAAATTCTCATTTTTATTCATTTTAAATGCTTTAAACGTGAACTAGGTAGATGAAACAGGTGAATGTATCAGCAGGTGCAGCCACAGTATTATTTCTAATTGGAAAAGTTGTCTATTTTAATTTCTGGAAAATATTTGAAACACCAAAATGTGGTGTTTTGTGTTTTTATTCAGATATTTTAAACGCCAAAAGGTGCTTGTTGACACCCAAAAGGTGGTTTTCAACAACAACAACAACAACAACAACAACAACAACCCACCCCTACATAAAGCAATATTCTCTTGCCCAAACTTGGAGCAGTTTTTGCTGATTGCCTCCAAAATGCTGTAACGTACGTTTGTAAGTCATTGTGTGATATTCTTTGCTTCTTCAATAAAACGCTTGCTATGTGTGGCATAGCTCTGTGTTTGTTATTTTTTATTGTTAACTGCTTCCAATACTGAAGATTATACCTCTTATTTTGGATTACCCTGGCTCCATGAATTAAGCGTTCCTAAATTATAGATGGGCAGTGCAATCCAAGGCTCAACATTGGGTAGGTGCTACCTGCTAGCATCAGCCCAAGGGCAGCAGCTCTGGCGCGAGAGTGCTGACCAGCACCCCTGTGCCAGTGCTGCAGCCGCTGGGCCAATGCTAGCAACAGCCAAAGCTGTTGTGTGACACTCCTGCGCCAGGTGAGGTTGGCTAGCGCAGGGGCGTTTCTCGGTGGGGGGGATGGTGGGAGGGAGGCCATTTCTGGGCAGGGGGTGGGCAGGCTGGGAAGTGTGCTGGTCCGGGGAGGGGGAGGAACCAGGATGTGGCAGTTAGGTCTCATCCAACCCCCCACCCCCATCCCCCCATCCAACCCCCCATCCACATCCCCCCATCCAACCCCCCATCCACATCCCCCCACCAACATCCCCCCATCCAACCCCCCATCCCCATCCCCCACCCAACCCCCCACCCAACCCCCCATCCACATCCCCGCATCCAACCCCACAGCTTGCTCTGAGCAAGCCCATCGTGGCAGCTCGTGCCTACCCTGGTGTAAGGGCACACATGTGCCTTGCCCTGTGGAGGCTCCAGCCAACTCCTAACTTGCACTGGGTACAGTGCAGGCACACCAGCCTGTCCGCTCCAGTGCAAGTTAGGATTGTGCTCTAAATTAAATTCTCTCCAGACTTGTTTTCTAAAGGGGAACCTGAGCTCAAGGGAATAAGTAACTCCACAGTACCACTCCCAGTTACTAGCTCTCTCCTCGGCCTTCTTCTTAACTTGGTCCCTCCCCAATTCCTAATGTCTTTCTCTTTCTGTTGCCACCAACACCTCCTCACGCTACAGTTCCTGCATGGTCACCAAAGAGAGAGAAACAGCAACAAGATGCAAGCGTCTTGTGTCTCGTGCCTCTCTGGGGCACCTGGTGGGCCGCTGTGAGATACAGGAAGCTGGACTAGATGGGCCTTTGCCCTGACCAGCAGGGCTCTTCTTATGTTCTTATGTAATTTACTGAGCAAAGTTTAGTCGTTCTCTCTCATCTATGTCAGGTTCTGGGAACCCTATCTCTCTCTGGTCAAAAGAGAGGCCAACACTTTAGCATTATATAAAAGAAAAAGATTTATTTTAAAGTTACAAAATGCTTAGCTTGAATAGCAGCCTATCCACTTTCTACCCAAAAGGGATATGGAATAAAAGGAAAGGCTTCAAAAGCAATAACATTGCACAGCAA
Source organism: Lerista edwardsae (assembly GCA_029204185.1). Taxonomy (NCBI): domain Eukaryota; kingdom Metazoa; phylum Chordata; class Lepidosauria; order Squamata; family Scincidae; genus Lerista; species Lerista edwardsae. The sequence goes on along the minus strand of JAJKFI010000017.1, from coordinate 15,451,788 downwards.
GGCAAACATAGCATCTATCTAACTTATAGGTTGATGTTGGCTCTTAGGCAGTGATGTCATGCAGGGGGAACGCGGGGGAACTCAGTTCCACTAGTTAAGATTAGGGCTGACTCCGCCCACTTCACTCTTCCTCCTCCCCCCTCCCAATTCCTCTGCAAAGAGCATTTCTTCTTGGTTGGCCGGCACTCAGAGGGTTAAAGGGAGTGACTCCGGATTCCTAGGGGGGCGAAGCCTAGGCGTAATTCCCCCACTGCAAAAACAATTACTACCAGTATCAACATACCCCTGAGGAAGGTCTCCTTCTTCCCTTACCAAAAGACACAGCAGTGAGCACACTCCCAGGCCGGTGCTGCTAGCGGCACCTGTCTGGGAGTCGTAACGCTGATGCAGGGGTGCTGCTTGGCGCCCTGCGTTGGTGCTAACAACGTAGCGCTGATGCAAGCCTGTTGCGTCGACACTACGTCGGCGACAAGATTGGACTGTTATTTATTGGCAATTTTTTTTGCTAGTTTGTTGGTTCTTCAGCTCAGCCAAACAATGCATTTAGTAACATAAAATGCCTAACAGGTTTTTAGAATGCCGCATGGGCATCCAGTCCATTCTCATCCTTATTCCAACAAAATTTGTCTCCAGTTCTGTGAGTTTCCTATAATTCCTATGAAGTTTACTTCTGCCACCTAGTGGACTGAATTGTTTTCAACAGACTAGCATAATTTTGAACGTTCCAAACCAGAAGGAGTACTCTGTGCAGCCTCAAGAGGTCTAGATTTATGTTGCTTCCCGTTTCCATTTCCAATGTGTATTATGATTTGAACCCTTGGTTTCTCCCTCTTCTTTTCTACCATACCAATTCCCACAAAACACATTATGACTAGAGTTACCAGATCCAAACAGGGACAGAGTGCCTGTACCTTTAACCAGTGATGTCATCTGGTAATGAAGAATGGGAACGCTGGGCGGGACTTATGCGTGATTGGCAGCCCGTCCGTTCCGTTCCGCGGCTGCCCTAGCCTCGGGGGGGAGCTGCCCCCAGTTGGCGCGCCCCACTGCTGCTCACCCAGGCACCCGGCGCACCCCCCACCCATCCCCCATGGCGGGGGAGCCCCCCCCCCCGAGGCCAGGGCAGCCGCGGAACGGAACGGATGGGCAGCCAATCACGCGTAAGTCCTGCCCAGCGTTCCCGTTCTTCATTACCAGATGACATCACTGCCTTTAACCATTGTATAGAAGATGGAATTTTGGCAGGGGCCGCTTTTGAAACTCTTCCAGGATGAGCTGCACCTGCCCAAATTCCTTCTTCTATACAATGGTTAAAGGTACAGGCACTCTGTCCCAGTTTGCATCTGGTAACCCTAATTATGACCAACAGTCTTCTAGACTTGCACATGCTTGTTTGGGTACATATGTATCCCCATCCCTGATCTAGTGAGGTCACAAACTGTCCTTGGAGAGTTGCTGTGAGGATATAATGGAGAGAGAGGCATGAACCATTTATGTTGTCCTGCCTCGTTGAGTGTTTATGAACAGAAGAGGGAAGTGGAAATTAATCATAGGCTGACGCAATTTTCCTTTGCAAATCTCCACTTATGGCTTATGTGTAGATTATTAGCAAAATACCCACCACTGCAACTGCATAGAGTGGGAGATGTACAAAGGAAGGGCTTACAGGTTCCTGGGATAAGGGATGTGGTGAGTGTCTATGTGCACAGACTTACTACATGGGCCTATGTGTGAGCACAGGCCTCTCTTATCAGTGTTACTGGTGGAAAGATGGTGGATCATGAGAGCCTGTTGAGCTTAGAGTTGAACTTAGGGAGCCCTGGAAGATCCAAGTTCAAACGCTGCTCAGCTATGAAGCTTCCTGAGTAACCTTGGGCTAGTCTCTCTCTCTCTCTCTCTCTCTCTCTCTCTCTCTCTCTCTCTCTCTCTCTCTCTCTCTCTCTGCCTAACTTACCTACCTCACAGGGTGGTTGTGAGGACGAAAGGGTAGAAGGAGCTACGTACACTGCCCTCAGCTCCTTGGAAGAAGGTCAGTATAGAAATGTGGAAAATAAAATCTATATATATAAAGAAGAGCGTGGGTTTGTGTGTATGTGTGTGTGTGTGTGTGTGTTTCACATAGGCTCCGCAACGCCTGGAGCGATCGGCACGAAACTCGGCACGCATACAACTTGCAGCCTGGCGACTGCAGGGGTCGGGGGCCCCCAGCGCCCCCAGGGGTGGGGGTACGCGGGGGTTGCCGCATGAAAACGGTCGAAAACGGCCAAAAATGGCGTCAAATCCACAGTTTCCGGGGTCGCCGAGATGAGCAGCGATGCTCCTGACAACGTTGGAGTCCGGGTTCAGCCCCCCCCTTGACGTGGGGGGCAAGAAGGGGTGCGAAACAAAACATCCGCCATGCCCCGCTGGAACACCTTGACCGATTGGCACCAAACTCGGCATGCAGAAGCCTAGCAGGCTGGCCACAAACACTGCGGGGGTCGGGCCCCCGTAGCACCCCTGGGGGTGGGGGTATGCGGGGGTCCCCGTGTGAAAATGGTCGAAAATGGCCAAAATCGGTGTCAAATCCATAGTTTGCAGGGGCGCCGGGATGAGCGGCGATGCTCCCGATGCCGTTGGAGTCTGGGTTCGGGCTCCCCTTGGCGTGGGGTGCAAGAAGGGGTGCGAAACAAAACATCTGCCATGCCCTGCTGGAACGCCTGGACCAATCGACACAAAACTTGGCACGCATACACCTTGCGGCCTGACGACAAACACTGCAGGGGTCAGACCCCCCTAGCGCCCCCGGGGGTGGGGGTACATGGGGGGCCCCACGTGAAAATGGTCGAAAACGGCCTAAATCGGCGTCGAATGCACAGTTTCCGGGGTTGCCAGGACGAGCGGCGATGCTCCCGACACCGTCGGAGTCCGGTTCGCCCCCCCTCGGCGTGGGGTGTGAGAAGGGGTGCGAGACACAACATCGGCCATGCCCTGCTGGAACGCCTGGAGTGACGCGCACCAAACTCAGCATGCGTGTGCCTTGCGGCCTGGCGACATCCGGGGGTCAGGCCACCCTAGCACGCCCAGGGGTGGGGGTGCATAGGGGGCCTGAAGTGAAGACAGCCGAAAACGGGCGAAATTGGCATCGAGTCCATAGTTTCCGGGGTCGCCGAGGCGACCAGTGACGCTCCCGACGCAGTTAGAGTCCGGGTTCGGCCCCCGTTGGCATGGGGGGGGGCGAGAAGGGGTGCAAAACTCATAAACTTTGGAAGATCATTTTGTTACCCGGGCAACGCCGGGTAACAAAAAGCTAGTAATACATAAAAGCAAGCTTTGTCCCAACCACAGAGCCCAAAACAGAGCTTTCTCTTCTATGACGGAGTAAATGGCAACCATTCCCTTAGGCAGGAATCTATAAATGTGTGTATTTGGGGGGTGCCATTGGGGTTGGAGTTGATAGGAATAGGCTTGATTCTCGGGGCACAATCCTACCCTGGAGTTAGGCCGGCACAGTTAGGGCAGCAAAGTTCGACTGGCTGCCAGCGCCATCCTCCCTGACTCCGAGAGTGGTCCAAACATGCTTTATGGTGGCCCTGGTGCCAGCCAAGCTTTGCTGGCCTAACTGTGCCGGCCTAACTCCATGTTAGGATTGCCCCATCTTTCTCGATCCATCCCCTCATGCTGGGACCTGTCCAGTGGTGTCATCCTCAAATTAAGTTCCGGAACGCTAGGCAGGACTTACCGCCTGATTGGCTGCCCATCCGTGACGTGTCGCTGCCTGCCCGCCCGCCACACAGGCATCCCTGGCTTCGGAGGGGGTGCCTGCTTGCCTGGGGGGGGCACCGGATGCCTGGGCAAGCAGCGGAGGGGTGCGCCAACCGGAGGGAGCCCGCGCAGCGGGTGGGCAGGCAGCGACACGTCACGGACAGCCTGTCAATCAAGTGGTAAGTCCCGCCTGGCGTTCCGGAACGTAATTTGAGGATGACGCCGCTGGACCTGTCCCCCTGCTAGCAACTTCCCAGCCCCCTTTCTCTCCTTGTGCTAGGGAAGTTGTTGGTGCAGTTCTGGGGAGCAGTGGTATTCCTACAGCGAGAGCAAAACACTACTATACATTTTGCAGGATATAAGTTTCCTGTAAATCACAGTCCCACCCCATTGCCTCCAGAGCCAGTAGCCAAATCTCTACCTCAGTCTCAAGTGTGCACAGAATTTGGCTTAAGTAAGAATTGGCATTATTTTGTATGCTCTTTACAACAAGCATGCATCTGTTAAGCTCTCTCTCTCTCTCTCTCTCTCTCTCTCTCTCTCTCTCTCTCTCTCTCTCTCTCTCTCAAATATACGTTATCTCCTCTAATGAAACAAAGCAAAAGAACTGCACACCACTGAGTCTTTTTCAACAATGCTTGTACTTCTAAGAGAGCATGTGATCATGACTAAACCTGCGGTTCAGTAACACAAACAGATCCAAGGTATAATTACAGTGCTGAAAATGGCCTACTGCAAAGGATAATCTCATTGGCACCTGAAAACAGCTGAGAAAGGACTTAAGTTTTCACGACGCCGATGGAAGAATCACACACACACACAAACACAAACACGCACGCAGAGGGAACATTTAAACACTGGTAGATGTGATCAAGAGACTACAGGTTACTGACAAATCCATCATGGCATTGGAAAGTCTTCCTTTATGTACTGCAGGCCACTAAAGTGTTTTCTCCTTCAGAGAAAAATGAGGAAAAAATGATTTCAAAGTGGAGCAATCATCTGTAGCTTGGAACCAAAGAAGCTTGGAACTTCACATAAGTAGGAGAAAATCTATATATATAAAGAAGAGCGTATGTGTGTGTGTATGTATGTGTGTATATTTGTTCCACATAGGCTCCGCAACGCCTGGACCGATTCACGCCAAACTCGGCAAGCGGGTGCCTTGGCCTCCCGAAACCATCGCTGCGTGGTTTTGGAACGGATCGGGCCCCCACGGGCGCGGGTAAAAGCGAATTTGTGGTTCTCTATGGATGGCTATGGGCTGAACTGAACATTCCGAGGCTCTGGTGATGTCATGATGAGATGCTAAGTACATGCAAATGACATGCGGAATCTTCAGGCAGCAACTGAACTCTTGACA
>JAJKFI010000017.1:15417941-15431681 GCA_029204185.1 Lerista edwardsae | reverse complement strand
GGAGGTTTCCACCTCCATGCGCAGGTGCACCGGCAGGGTTTCCATTCCATGCGCGGGGTGTATGTTTCCCCGGCAGGAGGGCCCTTGGTACGTGTGGGTCTTTCCCAGGAACTGGGGGTGCTGTGTGTGTGTGGTGCGTGTCACCCTGCCGAGCCAACACAGAAGCAGAGGGCAGAGCCTGAGGGGGCAAAGGGGCCATTTTAAAGATACAGTAAGTTATTTGCTTTTTTAATGCACCCCCCCTTTGCATTGTGCCTGGAGCAGCTGTTCCTCAGGCTCCACCCACATTACGGTACTGGATGAGGGAGGTTTTGTTAGCCAGGGATGCTCATGCGAGGCCTCTGGTTAGTGACGCTGCTGTGCGCATCACACAGAATGATGGGTTGACTTTGGCACAGTTGTTCCTGGCCTTATAGGGGCAGATCGCAAGATCCACCACTGTAAGGCCCGGATAGGATTGGGCCATGACTTTTGTAGATATTGTGCACAGTTTCTTTCTTTTTTGTGATTTTTTTCTTCCTTCTGAGGAATTCTACGTTTCCTAAATCTAAGTACTAGTGTGTAACCCCTTCATCAAAAACGGGAAGATGTGTAATTACTTTCTGAGACATGAGTCAGCTTGGCTTGGAGTTCCCAAACCAGCTATCCTGTATAAAAGGGGCAGAGGGTCCTTCTGCCTGGTCTTGTCAAACCAATTTCTGCATGCGGGAAGAAATGGAGCTTCTCTGTATGTTTTGCCCACCTTTACTTCTGGTGCTTTCTCTGAGGTGTTCGGCTGCAGCCCCTGCTCTGTTTGCGTTGCCACGAACATCCAGCTGGAAAGACTTCTACATTGCGCAGGTTGGTGACACTTTGCGCAGTGTAATGTTACAGGCTGTCATCCCACATGCGCTCATTTGGGAGTCGATGCCACTGAGCACAATGGGATTTTTCCTTCTCTGCAAATACGCAGGGGATTGTGCTGTTGGGGTGCACTGCTAATGGGACTTTCTTGGAAGTAAATTGCACTGGCATCAGTGAGATAGAGGATTGTGATGTTAAGATGTGAAACCAATAATCACAATGGTAAGGAATGGAATGGCTGAATGAAGGTGTGTGCCTTTTCCTATTTGCTTCTCTCAAGCCGTTAGCAGTTTTGGACTTCAAAACTGTAAACTTGGTAGCTTGAGTCTTGTGCTCTTAACAGGGGTATATGTTAGCTGGGAGCAGAGCTCCTTCTCCTACAAGCAGGAGCAGGGATGACATCAACAGGAATGTTCAGGTGCAACCGTTGAAATTTTTTCAAAGGACCTTAGCAGAGAAGAAGTATCTGGCTCAGCAAGAGGCACACTGAGAAATTTGCCTAGGGGCATATATTAAAGTCTATGCTTACTTCTTTCCCAAGTGCTACCTGAGAAGTAGCTCATTAAAACTACAGTCCTATGCAACTTTATCTGGAAATAATGTGGGACAGTGGGACTTACTTCTGAGTAAACATGCCTAGGCTAGCACTGTTATACACCATTTATATTTAATTGGGATATTTTTCCGTTTTTATATCCCATTCCAAGAGTTTGGGATGATATGAAATCGATCTTTACATGAAGTAAGTTTCAAAGTAGAAACAAGTGATAGGATTGCTTTACTCTAATAAAGTAACTTAAAGTTGATGTGTTGTTGTTGTACAGTCTCTGTGACACTAGGATAGTGGTGGCCATCCTTTCAAATTTAAGGCTCCTAGACCTTGAACAATTGTGTAGAAGAGGGAATTTCAGCAGGTGCAGCTTGTAATCTGTGAGAGATGACTGCCCCCTACCTCATGGCTTTTTAGAGAGGACTCAAAACTTACCTATTTCATCAGGCATTTGGATAATGGGTGGATATTTGCCATGCCTTTGGAATAGTGCTGTAGCTTGACTGGCCCCTTGGACAAATTTGTTTGCCCAATGGCCAGATGAGATGCGTTGGGGTTTGCCTTCTTTTATTAAATTGTGTGTGTGTGTGCATTTAATGTTAAAATTAATGCTTTAATGCTTTAGCTTGCGATGTTTTCACTTTTGCTGTGTTACACTGTATTTTTATGATGTGGCTTTGTGAGCTGCCTTGGGCATTTGCTTTGGCATGGGAACAATGGGGTATAAATTATTCAAATAAATAAATAAATAAATAAATAAATTCTCCTGGTGACATCTATGGATGATGCTGACATTTTGTTGCTTGGGAGAGGCTTGCTGTAATTTTGAGTTTATAGTTTGCCATTTATGTAAATATCCTATCAAGACAGGTAGCGAAGCAAGGTACAAATGTATAATTAAGCAACACAATGAATAAATAAATAAATGAATAGTAGGCATGGCCACACAGGGTGCACCATCTAGACACCTTACTGACGTTTATCCTCTGGGGATAACCTAGGGCCTCAGCTTCACCACGATAAGACAAAATCTGAAGCTGTTGTTGCAGGCAGTAGAAGTACAGATGTGACTCGGTATCTGCAGGTGTTCCATTCTGTACCACCTGCAGATAATGGAGATCTGTGGATACCTGGGTGGCCCTTTAAAAAAGTAGAGACAGTGAAGGAGAATGCTAAAAATAACTGTTCCCACCATGGCACTGAGAAACCACTGTGTTTTCAGGGCTGCAGGCAGTCTTCAGAGCTGAATGCAACCTCTTGCTGGTGGTGCTGAGTCAGTCAATGTTGCCCCAGAATGCATCGCGATGCACTATCTTCCTTGATGCATTCTGGGGTCACATTGAAGAAGGGAGGAGCATCTGCATGACCAGAAAGAGGCTGCTACAGCTCAGAAGACTGCCTGCAGCCCTGAAAACACAGCTGTTCCACTGCGCTATAGTAGGAACAGCCATTTTTAGAATCCTCCACTTTCCCTACCATCCCTGATTTCCTCTGGATCCATGGATAATTAAAATTGTGGATACCTGATCCGCTAATACAGGGGCCTGCCTGTATATTGTTCAGTGGCAGTGGGACATGGAATGCGGCCTGATGCCATTTCGGATTCTGTACCAAAAATAAAACCCTCATATCCTTGACCATGCATGCTGCCATGAAACACAAAAATGCTGCACTTCTGGTTTCATCTACATGGATAGCACAATGCTACCCAATTACTGGGGGAGGAAGTCCGACATTTCTGGGTTTCACAGCACTGTGAGAGAAGCAGAGGGGGATGATCTGCAATCTCACTCCAGCAAACAGGAAGCAGATCCTTGCTGCTTGCATTGGCTGCAGGTTGGAGGACTATGGAATTCCCTCCCCTTTGAGCTGAGAACAGCTCCCTTGCTTTTAACCTTCCCGAGAGGCCTGAAGACCTCCTTATTTCAAAGAGCTGTGATCTCAGAGGGTATGAAGACTACAGTCTTTAGGCTTTTTGACTTTTTTTTTATTGATTTTATACTGCTGCTGACTGGCTTTTAATATGTTTTATTATTAATGTGTATTTTATAGTTTAGTCTATATTTATGTACTTTTAACTGGTTATTAGCCACTTTGAGTGCCCTCTGGGGAGAAAGGAGGAATACAAATCTAATGAATTAATAAATATGTATGTACATACATACGTGCATATGTACGTAAGTCAATAGAGCACAAGGCCTCTGCATGCAGCTAAGTGCTGGATTTGGCCTAGAAACAGGAGTGGCCCAACCATTAGGTAAAGCAAAGCAAGTCACATCAGCTGCAAATTGTGGGGCAAAGGGGTGAGAGGGCAATGGATTTGGGGTGCCCTTCATCCTGAGTCTGCCATGGCCACTGCCTCCTTCCAGCCTGCTGCAGATGCAACCAGCACTGATTCACTTTATGCACACTAAAAGAGAGTGGAGAATGGATCGTGAGCCTCCTTACCTTGTTCCTGGTGTGTTTCGTCAAATGTGGAAGTTCAGGTCTTCCAGTTTAATTGAAAAGGAGAATGCAAATGACAGCACTCCTTCATTCACACTGCCCCTTCATTCACACTGTTCCACACCGGAACTCCTGCACTTCCTTATTTGAATAAACCCTGTGAGGAATGCAGTAAGCAGCTGCTTTTTTGTTTAATTGTGCGGAGGTGATTTGTGGCAGAAAAAAACCCAGTCAATCTCAGCTCTACATCTATCATGCAGTGTTGAAAAAATGTTCCACATTGCAGGGCTGTTGTAAGCCACTGTCCTTTAAACACAGCATCCCCGTTCTAAAAGAGGCAAAATGTATTGGGGGAATGGTTGCAGGATACTGCTTCATAATCACAGCTCTGCTAAACTCCTAGTTTCTCAATTGTATTCCATGAGCAAAGATCACTTTTGACCCAAGACGGGGGGGGGGGACGCATCAGGAACAGCAACTCCTTGCAGAACAAATATTAATGTTGTAGAAGTAGGTCAAGAAAGCTTGCATGGAGTTCAGTAATTTAAGGCCCAATGCTATGGGCCTACTGCATTGCTGGAACTCATGTTTCAGTGTGCAATGTGCTTTACGGCCACTGCAGCAGCCTCCACACAAGCACCAGTGCCTGAAAGTTGGTGCAGGAGGCCAGCAGTGGGTGGAAGGAGGGCAGAACAAGGTGGGTCTGGAGCATGGGGATATGAAGAGGGAAGAAACGGGTGGTCACTAGCGGCATATCCTCTCTTTTGACTCCGATCCACTTACCTGAGTCCAGGGGCGGACCTAGTCAAAATAGCGCCCGGGGCACCCAATAGAAGGGTGCCCCCATGGGAGCCCAGGTCTAACCACCAGAAGCAGCCTCAGGTAGACCTGGGCTTCACAGAGCCCAGGTCTACCCATTGGGACCAGCCACGGGTAGACGTGGGCTCCCTAGAGGGAGCCCAGGTCTACCCATTAGAAACGGCCATGGGTAGACGTGGGATCCCTAGAGGGAGCCCAGGTCTACTTGCGGCTGGTCCCAATGGGTAGACCTGGGCTCCGGAGCCCAGGTCTACCCGTGCAATGGTGCGGGGGCCACTGGCGCCCCCCTAGACGGCCCCAAGACGGCACCCAGGGCTCGTGCCCCCCTGCCCCCTAGATCCGCCACTGCCTGAGTCCACTAAGACTTGCACCAGGAAAATTGCTGGCGCAGGTCCAAGTACACCCATCAGGGCAGCAGCAGTTTATTCTAAAGCAAGGGGAAAAGTGTCTCCTTGCCTTGATGAGGCCTCCATGACAGCAAAGCATGCTCTGGAGGTAGTGGTGCATCAATAGAAAGATTTAGATTGGGCTGTTTGTGGCCATGATGTTTTTTGTTTGTTTTCAGCAGTATCCAAGCTTACATCCAGCTGTTCTCATTTTTCCCCCCAAGGACTGTCACTAACTTTTCGTTCCTGTCCTTGGAAAATTACTGTCCCTCTTTTGTTCCTATTCTTGAGAAGACCTTGTTAAAATGTTATTTCTATGTTGCTAGTAGTGGTGTTGTGACGGGCTCAGCTCCCAGCTCCCAGTCTCTGGAAGTTAAGGGCGCAATCCTAACCTGGAGTTAGGCTGGCACAGTTAGGCCAGCAAAGTTTGATCAGCACAAGGAACACCGTAAAGTATGTTTGGACCACTCTCAGAGTCAGATTGGCCACCACACAGACGTGTGCCATCCTCTCTGACCCTGAGAGTGGTCCAAACGTGCTGTATGGTGGCCCTTGTGCCAGCCAAACTTTACTGGCCTAACTGTGCCAGCCTAACTCCAGGTTAGAATTGCACCCTAAACCTCTGACGATGCCATTTGTCAGTAGGTGACAATACTCAGAAGTAGGTGACACCAGGGATTCAATCCAATGAAAGTGGCTGGGTCACCTCCCTTATGAAGAAAGACTGCAGTGTTTGGGGCTCTTCAGCCTAGAAAAAAGGCGCCTGAGGGGGGACATGATTGAGACATACAAAATTATGCACGGAAGGGATGGAGTCAATAGAGGGATGTTCTTTTCCCTCTCTCAAAACACCAGAACCAGGGGCATCCGCTAAAACTGAGGGTTGGGAGAGTTAAAACAGATAAAAGGAAGTACTTCTAACCCAGCGGGTAGATAATCTGTGGAACTCTTTGCCACAGGAGGTGGTGATGGCATCTGGTCTAGATGCCTTTAAAAGGGGATTGGACGGATTTCTGGAGGAAAAGTCCGTCGTGGGCTATAGGCCATGATGGATTGTGCATCCTCCTTAGTAGTAGGCTATTTCAGAGTGCAAGTAGGCTATTTCTTACTGGGTGCAAGGGAGTGGCAACAGGATGCAAGCATCTTGTTGTGCCTCCCTGGGGCACCTGGTGGGCCGCTGTGAGATACAGGAAGCTGGACTAGAGGGGCCTTTGGCCTGATCTAGCAGGGCTCTTCTTATGTTCTTATGAGCACAGGGCAGCATCCTGAGCATGAAATGAATGCATCTCCGCTAGTTCACCTGCAGGTTAATGCATGCCTGGGAACACCCTCATGCACTGGGTGCTCTGCCATTACGCACAGCAATGGTTGCAGAGATATATTTTGAAGCGTTGATGGCATATGATCTATAGGGCAATGATAGTCTTTCTCCAACCCCAAGAATCACTGCCCATACATTTTGAAAAGTGGAGGAAAGCCTTTTGCAAGGTAAAGGAGCAGGCAGAAAGCTCTTCTGCAAAGCATAACAGTGGAGGGAGCGGAGCCATAAGGTGGTCTTCGGTCTAAGAATGGGGTGGGGGGCTATAAGCATGTGTCCCTGTATGTGAAGTTGCATATCAGAGTCAGAAATAAAAGTGCCACCTGAGTGTGCAAGACATCCATAAAAAAAAAAAACAGGATAAAACAGCTTCCTGCCCCCTCTGTACTTTAGGAATACCTTGACAAGTATTACACGCCAAAAGGTGGACACCAGATGGAAGAAATGACCAGCGGTGGCAGCTCCATGACGAGGAAGGTTCGGCAAATGCAGGCATTCTTTGGCCTGCAGGTAACTGGGAAGCTGGACTACCGCACCTTGAATGTCATCAAGAAGCCTCGCTGCGGAGTTCCTGATGTTGCAAACTATCGGCTGTTCCCAGGAGAACCTAAATGGAAGAAAAATACACTGACATACAGGTAAAGAGCCAACATCAATAATGAGACATTGAAATGCATGGCTTATCTGAACTTTTCATTTCTTATTCTAGGGTACCTAAATGCAGCACTTCACTGCTTAAATGTTCCTTATTGTGCGCTACATTCACATCGGCCTCTTTAAGAGGGGAAAAAACACTTCTCAGGCCCTTTTTCTCTGATTGACTCTGAAAAGTACCACCACTCAGAGCAGTGTCACTATGGTCTGGGCCAGTGATTCCCAATGTGGGGCACACGCCCCACAGGGGGACAATTTGATTTTTAGGGGGTGGAATTCAAGAATGAGCTATTAAAAGTGATTTTTTTGAATTTTTTTGAGTTCTTAGCAGTGATTTTGAAAGCCCGCTAATTGTTCTTTTATCTTATTATTCATAAATTAAGCTAAGAATGTTTTTTAAATTTCCCTCTTTTCGCACGATCTTTTATTTTCTCTCTTTCATGGATTCCATGTTAGTTGCAGTCTTGTTTAAAGCAAGTCAATGGCCTTTTAGGCTTCCTCCACATGACTAGGAGTTTACTTTCTGAATAATAAGAATTATATGTCACGGGGAGGGGGGCATTAGGATTTTAACAACAACAACAACAACAACAACAACAACAACAACAACAACAACAATAATAATAATAATAATAATAAACCACCAGTATTTATATACCGCCTTTCTTGGTCATTAGATTGCTCCTTTGACTTTAATTCAAGGCGGTTTACATAGGCAGGCTTTTTCTAACCCCGAGGGGTTTTACAAATCACAAAAAGGTTCTATCTTTCAAGAACTACTACATTCAGATGACACTTTCATAGTCCAGTCTTTCTTTCTGGCCGCACGATCACCTTTCCCACCAGCTGATAAACGGCTTCCTTGCTCTCACCAAAGAAAACAGCTGGCCCAGCATAACTCCTCTCTCACAGGCAGCCGGAGACAGCTAAGCTTAGATCTTATCAGTCGCATTCTCAAGGTCTGCCGCTCACAGAAACTTACGATGTTCTCAAAATGGCGACCTTCGGATCTTATCTTCAGGCAGAACGGCGGCTTTTACCCTCTCAACTAGACCTCCTGCCCTCTAAGCATTTTACAGCATTTAGAGCATCCTGCATCTCTAAGCATTTTAGAGATGCTTAGGTGGGGCATGGCCAAAAAAAGGTTGGGAACCACTGGTCTGGACAGAGAGCCTGACTTAGGCTGGAGAGGTGCAGTTTTAGATCCCTGCTCATACATGACATTCATTGGATAACCTCAGGTTACCCAGTGACTGTCAGCCCAAGCTCTCCATTTACCAACCAGCAGGGCCCAGAGGCATCAGTGATCATCTGGCCAAATTGCCCCCTAAATAGAATTACCAGATACAAACTGGGACAGAGTGCCTATACCTTTAAGCAATGAATGGAAGAGGGAATTTTGGCAGGAGCAGCTTTTGAAACCCTTCCATGATGAGCTGTATCTGTCCAAATTCCCTCTTCTGTACAAAGTTTAAAGGTACAGGTACTCTCTCCCAGTTTGTATTTGGTAACCCTACCCCTAAACCCTAGGCAAACAGGTGCAAGTAGCACCTGATGTAGGGTTTCCCACATCTGCCACAGCGCTGGGGGATAACTTTTATATAAGCTGCAAAGAGCTCATATTAGAGCTCATATTGAATGGTCTCTCAATATTTGAACATTCCTTCCTTTGTGTGAACCTACACTCCACTAGGTGGCGTACTTCCAATGAGAATAAGGTAAGGCAGATTTTCAAATAGGAGCATAGGGACCCAGCCAGAGAACCTCTGGCTGTGTCCCCTCTCCGGGAGGAGAGAAGGCAGCAGCGTGATCCCCAGCTCTAAAAACTACTTCTTTAGGAAGAACTAGCCATGAACATATGGTAAGTGGAGCTGAATGAAGCTGCCTTCACCAGGGCTGGATATAGGAGATGTGGGTCACAATTAGAAACATTTTGGGGGGCAGGGAGCCCCAGATTCACCGCCAAGTTCTGTAGAATCTTAGAGATATAAATAAAGTGTATTATAGACTTTAGATCTCTATGGAAGAATGGAAAGCTATGAAAATGTGCGCATTAAAAAGTGCATTGAGTTAATGGACCAAATGAATCTAAGCATACTTTAATATAAAATTGCATAAAAGGCTGGAATAAATTACTCAGGGGAGGGGCTTAGACACAGATCCAAGTGGTCCAATTGCCTTAAAGTCAGCCCTGCCTCTGCCCTTGGACATTATTATGGGAACCATTGGTCCATCTAGGTTAGTGCTGAATACAGGCGACTGACAATAAGAGCACAATCCTACCCTGGCGTTAGGCCGGCACAGTTAGGCCAGCAAGATTTGGCCGGCACAAAGGCCACTGTGAAGCTTGTTTGGACCACTCTTGGAGTCAGAGAGGCCAGCACACTGACGTGCATCATCCTCCAAGAGTGGTCCAAACAAGCTTCACAGTGGCCTTTGTGCCAGCCAAATCTTGCTGGCCTAACTGTGCCGGCCTAACGCCAGGGTAGGATTGTGTTCTGACTCTCTAGGATGGCCAACAGGGATCTTTCCTAATTTACCTGAAAATACCAGGAACTGAAGCCGGGATTTCCTGCATACAAATCCAGCGATATACCATTGAGCTAGGCTCTCTCCTGTACTAGCATGAGTCTGCGCCATCAGTGGAATCTGGAAATGACTGCACAATGATTGGCCTACTGTATACACACATCTAGTTAGCCCTCACCATAGCAGAACTAATTAAATGGGTATAATGGGGGAGAGGGTAATGGTTTGACCTGGGTCAATGGCTCTTATAGTTATTATGAGGTATAAACAGTAACCACAGCAAATGAAGGCAAATTTTACTGCTTGAACAAGCTTTTGAAGCTTGCTGCGATTGCCTTCCTTGCTCTTGCTTCTCAGAAATACTGCCATGCTATGGATTCCCGGGTCAGCCTGATATGGGGTCATGGGGGAGAGTGGGGTCATAGCTTAGAAGCAGAGACAGGGGATCTTAGGTTCAATTCCTGGCCTTTCCAGGAGGAACTGGGAAAGATCTCCACCTGGCACCAAGGAGAACCAGCATGATTCAATGTACTGAGCCAGCTGGATCTGGCTAATGTAGTTATTTGTTGTTGTTCAGTCACTAAGTCGTGTCCGACTCTTCGCAACCCCATGGACCACAGCACGTCAGGCCTCCCTGTCCTCCACTAGCTTCCGGAGTTCGCCCAATTTCAGGTTCATCGCTTCGGTGACACTCTCTAACCATCTCATCCTCTGCCGCCCCCTTCTCCTTTTGCCTTCAATCTTTCCCAGCAGGAGGGTCTTTTCTAAAGAGCCCTCTCTTCTCATGAGGTGGCCAAAGTATTGGAGCTTCAGCTTCAGGATTTGTCCTTCCAGGGAGCAATCAGGCTTGACTTCCTGTAGGATAGACCGATTGGATCTCCTTGCAGTCCAGGGGACTCTCAAGAGTCTTCTCCAACACCATAAGTCGAAAGCATCTATTCTTCGACACTCTGCCTTTCGTATGGTCCAGCTCTCACAGCCGTACATTGCTACTGGGAAAACCATCGCTTTGACTATGCGAACCTTTGTTGGCAGGGTGATGTCTCGGCTTTTAATTAAGTTGTCTAGGTTAGCCTATAATGTAGTTATACTGACCCAGTATAATGTAGTTCCTTATATTCTAACCTGTTCCATTCCAAATAAACTTTGGTTCTTTTTATACCCATTATGTGATATACACTTCTTGAACTGTGCATTTCCCCATCCCAGAGTAACCAAATATACGTCCACCCTGAGTCATGCAGAAGTTGACAAGGCCGTGGAGATGGGCTTGAAAGCCTGGAGCAACGCGGCCCCTTTGAACTTTGTAAAGACCAAGTCAGGAGAAGCGGACATCATGATATCATTTCAAAACGGAGGTAATTGTTCCAGCCAAGGTCTACTGCATTTTGGATGGCTTGCACTTGTCACTGTTTTGAAGGTTGTCACTATTTTGCCTCTGTTTTGAATCCCCTTTAAAAGGGGATTGGACAGATTTCTGGAGGAAAAGTCCATTGTGGGCTATAGGCCATGATGGTTGTGCAACCTCCTAACTTTAGTAGTAGGCTACTTCAGAAGGCCAGGTGCAAGGGAGTGGCCACAGGCAGAGGCGGATCTAAGGGGGGGGCAAATCTGTAAGTTTTGCAAGAAGCCTTACCCTGTCATGTAAATCCCTCCTCTCCCTTGCTGCTGTAGCCAGTAAGCAATGCCAAGATGTTGCTGTTCCCTGTGAGGATTGGCTAGAACAGTGCAGGAGAGGAGTGTTGTCCACTGCAAGGTAAGGCTTCTTGCAAAACGTACAGATTTTTCCCCCCCTTAGATCCGCCTCTGGCCACAGGATGCAAGCATCTTGTTGTCTCCTGGGCTCCCTGAGGCACCTGGTGGGCCACTGTGAGATACAGGAAGTTGGACTAGATGGGCCTTTGGCCTGATCCAGCAGGGCTCTTCTTATGTTCTTAAAGAGGTAAGTAAAAATTTAAGTAAAGAAGAATAGGTAAGTATCTCCTGTTTGCCTTCAAGTTGTTTTTCCTCAACACCAACACCATAGTATGCAGTACCCACCTCAATGCTGGTGTCATCAGTGCTGGTGTCAGGGGATAGAACTGGGCTCCAAGTTAAGTACGGTCTTAAGATAAGGATCTGGGCATGAAGTGTTGAAGAATCTCTATGGAAAAGAAAGGACTGGTGGCTATGGGAGAGACTATTTCAGTGGGAAAAATGATGTCATACTGCTAATCTAATTTCTACACCATCCTGCATTATAGTGAAATCACATGATGTTCTTGTGTGCTTTCTTAGATCATGGGGACTCCTACCCATTTGATGGGCCACGAGGGACACTGGCACACGCCTTCGCACCTGGGGAAGGACTGGGTGGAGACACTCATTTTGACAACGCAGAGAAATGGACAATGGGGACGAACGGTATGAGTACAATGACATCATGACCTGAAAAATATCCAGATTGACAGTTTCTTCCGAACGGTGGTACAAATCAGTAAGGCAAACTTCACCATGAGATGCATTAATTATTGCAAATGTATAGAGAAAGGACATCATTTCTCATTTCATCATTCTCTCTCTCTCTCTCTCTCTCTCTCTCTCTCTCTCTCTCTCTCACACACACACACACACACACACACACACACAGTCTTCTTAGCACTAACAATGACCATGCATTCACATGTATTGCGGAAGAGTGACTTAGGCACTATTTTTAGGCATGTGAAAGTGCCCCTGGAGAAACAGGATCTAGGAACTTATGCAAAGGTTGCACAGATTCACAGAAGTCAGTTTTGCAAAGTTCTAATGAAAACGATGATTATGCTCTCCCCACTCCCCTGAGAAAATTCCAGGGGCAGCACTTGCGAACCATGTTCCGTTCTGGTCACCCCTTCTCTTAAAAGGAT
The DNA here is from genome assembly GCA_029204185.1 of Lerista edwardsae. NCBI lineage: Eukaryota > Metazoa > Chordata > Lepidosauria > Squamata > Scincidae > Lerista > Lerista edwardsae. The sequence continues at coordinate 15,419,249 of JAJKFI010000017.1, read as the reverse complement.
ATTGCAGAGTTGGAAAAGATGCTCCAAAAGATGACACAAGAACTCAGGGTCTTCTGACTTTATCCCATGAAATTGATTGGAAGTAGATTCAACACAAATGAAGGAAAGTACAGTACTTTTTTCACACAGTTCACAATTGTTTTATGGAACAATTGTTTTATGGAACTTCCATATTCACTGCAAGATCTGGTGATGGCTGCTTGCTTAGATGACTTTTAAGAGAGCTGGGAGGACAGGCCTTTCAACAGGTATTAGCCATAAAGGCTGGTTGAAGCTGTGTTGTACATGGGTCCATCTAGCTCAGTGTTAGCTGCAGAGATTGGCAGTAGCTCTCCAGGTTTCAGGGAAGGATCTTTTCTAGGCTTTCTTGGTGATGCTAGAGAGAGAGAGAGAGAGAGAGAGAGAGAGAGAGAGAGAGAGAGAGAAGCTGCAACTTTCCTTGTGCAAGGTACACGTCCTACCACGGAGCTATGCCCACCGTGCTCGTCAGCAGTTCACCTGAAAACCATTTCCTGGAGTGTAAAAAACATAGAATGGTTGTTGCCTTCTTGCCCAGGTTGTGGGTTTCCCAGAAATATCCTAGGTGGCCACTAGGGGCATCAGGATGTTGGATTGGATGGTCTTTTGATTTAACCCTTGACAATTAAAGGTTCTTACCTTCTGGTATACAGGGCTTTGATTCATTTGAAAGAAATAACAGGCAAGGTATACTGGAAAGGAATCGCTCAGCAGCTATCACAAGATGGCAAGATGATTAGGAATAGGAACATCATATAATAGTCCCCAGGTTGACAGCCCCCTCTGAGCTTGATTTGAACTATTTGTCCTGCCTCTGTTCTTCCTGGAAGCATCTGCCTCTAAGAGACAAACTGCATTGCTTTGTATTGTATAGGATTCAACTTGTTCACTGTTGCTGCTCATGAATTTGGCCATGCGCTGGGCCTCGCCCATTCTACGGACCCAACAGCTCTGATGTATCCAACGTACAGATATCAACACCCATTCGGCTTCCGCCTCCCCAAAGACGATATAAAGGGGATCCAGTCTCTGTACGGTAAGAGCATAAAAATGAAGTGCATACGTTTCAAAATATATCCTAATTCCTTCCCCCTCTGTTCTTTTCCCTCTTGCATCTAGTCTTTTCTGTTTTGGATAAAGATAAGCCTGTCCCTCTCCACCATAAGATGTTGATATGTGCATTGCTTACTATATGTGATTGTTTAGCAAGCAGCATTAGTATAAAAATATATCAATTGAAGCCAATAATAATAATAATAATAATAATAATAATAATAATAATAATAATAA
>JAJKFI010000017.1:15364685-15417931 GCA_029204185.1 Lerista edwardsae | reverse complement strand
AATAATAATAATAATAATAATAATAATAATAATAATAATAATAATAATAATACATGTATTTATATACCGCCTTTCTTAAGATCACTAGATTTCTCTAATGATTGTAACTCAAGGCCGTTTACATAGGCAGACTTTTATTCACAAACCCGAAGGTTTTTACAATTTACAGAAATGTTCTATCTTTCAAGAACAACACTCATACAGATATTTCTTTCTGGATTTAGCCTTCTCTCTTAGCCACCCGTCTGTCTTCTGCTGGCTGGTAAGAGGCTTCCCTGCACCTTCCACTTTAGGTGTGGGGGAAGCACTGGCAGGCACATGCATGCGCCTTCTTTGACAACTCAAGTTTAGTATTAAAAATTGGGCTTTCCTGATCACCAGTGTTCCCTCTAAGGAGCACAGTGGCACAGCCACACACTTCCTAGCCTAGCAACCTGGAAGTGATGTAATGACCAAAAGTCTGGAGTTGGCGACACCCCGAATTGCGACACCATGCAATTGCCAAAGGGGGTCCATGCACTGGCAAAGGCCCTTTAAGAGAATGGTGTTGATCACCTGTCTACAAACAAAATCATAAAGAAAATATTTTGCAATAATGCGTGTCAGGAATACACTCTTATCACTGAATTGCATAATGTGTAACATTGCTCAGCTGAATGTATCAACAGTTTTCATTTCACAGGATTGCATTAACATTGGAGTAATATGCACATTGTACATTTAGTATACACGCACACACACGTGCGCATACAGAGAGAGGGAAGGAGGGAGAGTATAGTAATTTGTGTGTTTCAGAAAAATAGGTTGTGTATGGCATTATGGTTTTCTAGGGTCACGGCAATCAGGATCCAGGGTATTCCAAGTCCCTCATCCGCCTCTTCCCAAACCATCAAGTCCAGCCGATCCAGACCACTGTGACTCTAGAATTTCATTTGATGCCGTCACAGTGATGGGGAATGAACTCCTTTTCTTCAAAGACAGGTAAGGTGTTCAGATTAGTATAGTGCGCAGGTGGGTTTATGCAGCGGTGTTATGCTGCCGGAACGCTGGGCGGGACATCCGGGTGATCGACAGCCTGCCCGTCGCGTTCCGGAGCATTATGCCGTTTGCGTACCGTATGCAAGCAGCGTAATTGGTTACGCAAACGGTGTAACGGTCCGGAACGCGACGGGCGGGCTGTCGATCACCCGGATGTCCCGCCCAGCATTCCGGCAGCATAACACCGCTGGGTGTATTACAGTTTATGGTTTCCAGTGGCCATTTTGAGCACAAAGCCACAATTGGCACCAGCATTGGAGACCCACAACCAGACCAGCACAGGTAAGTATGATACTGGTGGGGGCAGAATGGGGTGTGGAAGGGGCGGAACAGGGGTCATCATCCCCAGTGGGATGGAAAGCAGGGAGGGAGGTGGGCCGGGGGTGGTGTTGGTGGCACTCATGTGCACGGCTATCCTAACCCCAGCCCCTGCCATTATGACATGCCTTGGACTTACACCTGCTAAATAGCAGATACAGATCCAAAGAGACCCACAGGAGCACTTTCCTCAAGGCAAGTGTACAAAAGTTCATTTGCCCTGAGGAGAGCTTTCTGCCGCCCCTTCCCACGGGTACAATAACATTGACGCATCCGTATTGACAGGGGATATTTCGCTAGACTTGGGATGTGAGTAATTTCATTTTCGAAAAGGAAAAATGGATTTTCTAAAAAGATGCTCCTAACTATGTAATCCGAATATGGCAATTCAGTTCATGCTTCCCCTTTTGGACAGACTGAAGCAGAGCCTTTAAGCGATTGGATGGCTTCACCCTGCAGAATAAACTAAAGCTCTCGGTTTTGGAGGCCTTCTCTCTCAGTTTTCTCCAGCTGCTTCCTATTTTGGGATGATTCAGCACACGCTCTCTTCATGTGGGTAGCTTGTGCCTTGGAGAGAGGGGGTGAGAGACTGATCCACACACAGAATTGTTGTGACTTAATTAAAGATCAGTTCCTGCTTTCAGTATTAATCTGGGTTTGTATATATTTTGAAGGGGGAAAACAGAAAATAATTCACCCATGTGCCCTTATTAGTCGATGGAACGAGCAGCCACATGTAGTTGCCATATCATTTTCCTCTCCATGTTCAAATGAACTTCTGAATAGTTTTCGTGAATATGTATTAGACCCAAGAATCTGTACACCTGTGCAAAATCTTGTCTGAGAAGTTCCTGTAATACACCCTCACGGATATTTTAACTGACACTTGTCAAAAAGTGGATTGTAATGTGCGCATCTTGGATGAACTCTGAAAGCACAATCCTAACCAACTTTCCAACACCAGGGTAAGGGCAATGCAGCTCTGGAGTAAGGGAACAAACATTCTCTTACCTTGAGGAGGCCTCCATGACTGCTCCCCAACTGCAGGATGCAGCGCATGCCCCATTGGCACAGTTAAGTCAATGCTGGATAGTTGGTTAGGATTTGGGCCTAAAGGTGGTACCTAGCAAAATAGCCATTGTCAAACAGCAAAAAAACCTACATATTCATCAAAGGTATACAGCTGGGAGGGACATGGGTTTTTTTTGGGGGGGGGGGAAGTCTGCCACTGCTTTTCTAACAAGTGGCCTGAAAACAAAATTACTGATTAGGTTAGGCTGGGTGTTTCTAGCCAGTTCGCAACACTAATTACAGATTATAGAGTCAATTCAACCATTTAAACACATCCCGTGAGGTAACTTTTCCCCCTATTCATTATGCTTTTTCTTCCCTGAACAGATTCTTCTGGAGAAGGCAGAATCAACTCACATCCAGCATGCGACCACTCTCCATCACAAACTCTTTCCCTCAGCTCATGGCGAACGTAGATGCTGCCTATGAGGTAGCTGAGAGAGGAGTCACGTATTTTTTCAAGGGTTGGTCACTTTTAAAAGCCTTCGGGTTCTAACTAAAGGGAGCGGTGTTTTGTTTTGTTTTAAAGTTAGGATAAGCAAGGATTATTCAGCATTTCTCTATTGACCAGGTATATACTGATTTTTGAGGCTCTTTGCTTTATCACCCTTACAACAACCCTGTGAGAAAGAGATTACTCTCAAGGTTTCCCAAATGGGGAGGGGCAGCGCAATCCAAGGAAGCACACACTGTCGATGCGACGCAGGGCGCCATGCAGCACCCCCGTGTCGGTGCTCAAGCAACGTTACCGTTGCGCCCGCACCAAGCCTCTCTCGCGTTGGCCGAAGCCAGCCAGCGCAAAGGAGGCTCCGTGCCAAGGTGGCAGCGGGATTGGCGGAAGGAGGGAGATTGTGGACGGGGTGAGGGTGAGATGTGGGCAGGCTTGGGAATCGGACATAAGGCCGAATCCTAAGCCCGATTGGGAGACCGTGTGGCCCCAATTTGGGCCGCACCCTCCTCGGATCTGTGCTTGTTGTTTAGCAGGCGCTAATCCAAGTAGCGCATTGAGGAGGCTGGAGCCTCCCCATTTGGTAAGTGCGCAAACATGCCCTTGCCGCGGGGAGGCTCCAGCCTCCCCTACCCAGCTTAGGATATGGCGCTGGCCGGCCGGCCTCGCCATTCCAACGTTGGGTAGGATTGTGCTGCCCGTCTGTGACAATTCAAACATTTAATAAGGGCATGGACATGGAGACCACCCCTGCTCCCCCTTCTGGCCCAGTGAACCCCGGAGGAACACAAAAGCACAAAACCAGTCAACACAGGTTGAATGGTATATGTGAAGGCACATTTTGAACATTTTGGCCCCGCATGGACGTTGGAGCACATGAGAAGCAGGGCGTGCATATGGGATGGGCAGGCACACTTTTGTCCCTCTTCACGTGGATGGGCCAGACTGGGGAGAGGTAGTGCCTGATCCACCCCACTAATTCCATCTGCTCCAACATAAGAACATTTGCTCACCGAAATAAAGTCCTATTATATGCTGATGATCCATTTGTAAATGTTAGGGTTTATTTAATCCTGTGTGATGGGTGCTGGAAGACAGGCATGTAGGCAGCACCAGAGGAAAGGTTGGCACCTCCCCTGGTGCAAGGGCTTGGAAGGCCACTGGAGGTGTCAACCTCCCCTATGGGTTCCTTGGATCTGCACCTGCGAAATTGCCCGAATCAGGGATGCATGGCCTGGGGATGAGGCCTTGGATGCGGCCTAACAGCCGCATCACAAGCCCACCCACCCCTCCCCGGGCCGGCACACCCACTGGCCCACCCACCTCCTGCTCAGTTTCGTCCATCACCACCACCCAGAACAACCCCCCGCCCACCCAGAACTGCCCCTGCGCCAGCTGAGTTCGCTGGCGCGGGGTGGCTCGGTGCCCGCGCTCCCAGAGCACTGCTACTGCTAGGGTTGGCCTGGGAGCTCTAGCGCCGATGTGAGGGTTCCGGTCAGTGCCCCCGCGTTGGCACTAGTGATGTAGTGCTGATGCAACAACGTTGCGTCAGCGCTACATCAGGGCTTGGGTTGAGCCCTTAATTAAACGATGTATTCTGTAGATGCCTAGTGAACTGATGGTACTAATCATGGCTGTTATTACCATAAAGTTAAATGAAGACAAGGACTGGTTTTAAGTCAATTGGAACAACTGCTCCCAATTGGGCCCTGCAACTAAGGGGGTCCCTGTGGTAGGGCTATCTAGTCTTGTATAAAACTTTATATTAAAATACCCTTAGAGTCATTTGGTCCATTAACTCACATGCACTTTTTAATGCACACGTTTTCATAGCTTCCCATTCTTCCATAGAGATCTGAAGTCTACAATACATTTTATTTCTATCTCTAAGCCCTTGGTTGTGAACCTGGGGCTCCCCCCAAAAAACTGTTTCCAAATGGAACCCAATCTCCTACATCCAGCCCTGATGAAGACAGCTTCATTCAGCTTTATTCACCATGGCTAGTTCTTCCTAGTTTTGCTCCTATAGCGCCCCTAAAGTTGGCAAGGGAGGCTGCATGCTGCTTATTAATTGTGTCTGTTTTTCATCCGGTGAAAGGTGGGGAGATTTGAGCAAACAAAGCATATTGCAAGGGAGTGAAGCTCTGTTTCTCTGTCTGCCAGGCCCTCATTACTGGACAACCCGCGGGTTCCAAATGCAAGGCCCACCTCGGACTATTGTAGACTTTGGGTTTGCTGGCAATGTGCAACACATCGATGCAGCTGTCTACCTGAGAGACGAAAAGAAGACCCTCTTCTTTGTAGGAGATGAATACTACAGGTTCCTTTATTATTGCCTCTTACTAATAAAAACCAATTTTTAAAAACTCAGTTGTGAAGGAGAACTGTGAAACATGGGGCTGTATAGAACCTCCATGGATAGGGGCAGTCTATCTCTGAATGCTGGACAACTAGGACAAGAATGCTAGGACAAACAGCATGGGATAGCTATCACTTCCTGTGTGCCTTACTTTTGATCATTCATAGTGCTAGTCCAGGTGGCCTGTCGCCTGACCCAGCAAGGCAATTGTTATTTTCTGACGCATGCTCAGAAGTAGTTATGAATCAAGGCTTGTCATCATTACAAAGAAATATTGCAGCTTATTCCAAGAATGTCTTACATACTGAATAAACCTCAAGTATGTCACAACCCAATTAACTATATAAGTACAGTCAGCGGTGTCATCCGGCAACGAGCTGCTGGAACACTAGGCGGGACATACCGCCTGATTGGCTGCCCGTCCGTGATGTGTCGCTGCCTGCCCACCCGCCGCGCGGGCACCCCTGGCTTCGGAGGGGGTGCCCGCTTGCCTGGGGGGGCGCCGAGTGTCTAGGCAAGCAGCGGAGGGGCGCACCAACCGGAGGGAGCCCGCACGGTGGGCGGGCAGGCGGTGACACGTCATGGACAGCCTGTCAATCAAGCGGTAAGTCCTGCCTAGCGTTCCGGCAGCACGTTGCCGGATGACACTACAGTGTACAGTGGAGTTGCATCTTACGGGGGGGGCTACATTCTAAAGTCAGATCATAAGGCAAAAATAGCAAATAGTCAAAATTACCCTTGAAAACCCGTTAGGGCACAATCCTAACCTGGAGTTAGACCAGCACAGTTTGGCTGGCACAAGGACCACAATACAGCGTGTTTGGACCACTCTAAGAATCAGTGAGGATGGCAAACGTCTTGAGTTCTGGCATTTTTTACTCCGAGAGTGGTCCAAACATACTTTACGGTGTTCCTTGTGCTGGCCAAACTTTGCTGGCCTAACTGTGCCAGCCTAACTCCAGGTTAGAATTGCATTTGAGGACCATATTGCATGCTCTATCTTTACAACTAGAAGAATCGCAGTATGAAAGGCACCTGGGAACCAAGATGATTGCTGGCAGGTGGAATCACCTGCACCATTCAAGTTGTTTGCTGACCACATATAGCTGAATTTGCATAAGCTGAACTTGCATATGATACAACTCCACTGTGCTAGGTTGCTGGGGGCCTGGGACAAAGCCTAGCTTTGGGGCCCCGGCATACACACTTCTGCCCTTCCCCTGATGGTGTCCTACACATCACCACTGAAATTAAGGGTTCAGAGCTTACCCCAATCAGGTGGGCCTTCTAATGGGCATGGGATACCTGCATCACTGATCTCTGATGCCACCCCTGCACTTTACATAGAGATTTGAAGTTCCCCTTTGTGATACTTCTCTCTTTTAAAAGCTATGATGAAGCAAGAAGAACAATGGAGAAGGACTACCCAAAAAACGTTGAGGATGAGTTCTCAGGAATCGGTGGCAGAATAGATGCAGCAGTAGAAGTAAATGGTGAGTATTTTCCACATCATGAAAAATGTTCCTTAAAAATCACGTTTACGTCTGTGATGATGGGGAAGGGCCTGGGTCATGCTAGCCCATGTGTCCACCTTCTCCCAAGCACTCAAGGGATCCTCACACAGAGCTTGAGACACAACTCTTCCATAGTATACCCTGGGATAGTTTGCAGCTACAAGGAAGGGGACGGAAGGCCACAGTGAACTTAAGCATCTTGTTCAATGACTTTCAACCTGTGTGCTGCAGCACATTGGTGTGCCATGAACAGGCTGCAGGTGGGCTGCAGGCAGCGTTGTCATGCAGCCGGAACGCTGGGCAGGAGGATCGGGTGAGCAGCAGCCCGCCCGTTGCGTTCTGGTCCGTTTCGCCGTCTTCGTCAAGATGGCGAAATGGACCAGAACGCAACGGGCGGGCTGCCGCTCACCCGTTCCTCCCGCCCAGCGTTCCGGCTGCATGACTACGCTGGCTGCGGGAGTTTGGAGGAGGGTCATTTATTAGTAGGGCCATTGGGGAATGTGAGCCCCCACCAGCGGCATGGTGTGCCTTATCAACTGTCCAGAAAACGAATGGTGTGCCTTGACAGTTTTAGTGCCTCTTCAGGGTGCTGCGAGATGAAAAGGTTGAAAATTGCTGGTCTAGTTCAACACAGAAGTTGCTACCAAAAGAGAGAAAGGGGGTCAAAGTGATCAGGCTGTTCATCACTCCTTTGCACATTCACATACCCACAAGCCCTTGTAGTATTAGGCAAAAGCAATCTACCTTGTCTTAAGAACATAAGAAGGACCCTGCTGGATCAAGCGAAAGGCCCATCTAGCCCAGCTTCCTATATCTCACAATGGCCCACCAGATGCCTCAGGGAGCACATGAGACAACAAGATGCCTGCATCGTGATGCCACACCCTTGCACCTGGCATTCTGAAGTAGCCTACTACCAAAGTAAGGATGTTGCACAACTCATCATGGCCTATAGCCCATGATGGACTTTTCCTCCAGAAATCTGTCCAATCCCCTTTTAAAGGCACTTGGGCCAGATGCCATCACCACCTCCTGCAGCAAGGAGTTCTACAGATTAATTACCCGCTGGATAAAAAAGTATTTCCTTTTATCCGTTCTAACTCTTCTGGTGTTTTGAGAGAGGGAAAAGAACATCCCTCTATCCACTCTCTCCATCCCATTCATAATGTTGTACATCTCAATCATGTGTCCCCCCCTTTTAGCTCTGACCTGAATGAGACAGGACAGAAAGGTTTAAAAGGGAGAGATGCAGTGGCGTCATCTAAATGATTTAACAACAGGTACTCACTTTTGATTGGCACATGTCAGGACCCACCCACCGGAAGTGACATCATAAGCCGGAAGTGATGTCGTGGCAGGAAGTGACATGAAAAAAGCCCTTTTTGAGGCCTCAGACAATTTTAAACTGACCCAACAGTTGCAACAATATTCCACAGCACCCCCAGAACACGTTAAGGAGGCCTGGCATCATGTTAAAGTGACCCAACAGTTCCAAAACCCCAGAGCAGCTCATTTTTCAGTGGCAAGGCAAGGCAAGGCTCCACTCGCTGCCTGTCTGCCTGCCTGTCTCTGAGAATGTGCAGGCAACTCAAACGTGCAGGAAATTCAAATGTTGCAGGGGGCGGAGTCAACGAGTGGGCAGGCGAGTGGGCGGGGCCAACCATAATCCTAGAAACCGGTACTCGCGTACCCCTGCGTACCCCCTGCATGACATCACTGGGGAGATGGTTTATTTTTAAAAAATGGAAAGACATGGCAATGTTCAAATGGACAACAAGAGACACTGGGCGTAGTGATAGACTTGGATTCCTGAAATTCAAACCCACGGATTAACAGTTCTGTTTTTTATTTCCTTTCCGTTTCTTTTTTTAGGATTCATTTACTTCTTTTCAGGCCCCAAAGCCTATAAATACGACAAAGAAAAGGAAGATGTGGTTGGCGTGGTGAAAGCCAGCTCCTGGGTGGGCTGCTGAATGCAGATGTTGGATGAGCATGAATATCCGGGAGATACTGAAAACGTGGAGCACATCAACCAGAGAACCAGCCACTCTCATTGCCTGTTGCTTTTTCTTCCACAGAACAATGACCAAAGCAAAGGGATGTGTGATTACTCAAGTCCAGAACACAAAAAGAGAGCAACCCATTCAAATAAATGCCCCAACAGAATTTCAGAGAGATTCAAAAATTCCTCAGTCAATATAATAGATTTTATGGGTATGCCCTTATATCAGTTAACTTTCCTTGTATTGTAAAAGTCTACCTCGTAGGTTCAAAGGTAGCAGGGGAAGAGATACACCTTAAGAGATGGACATCTTTACAATAATCAGTTTTCTAGCTTTCTTTCCACCCCTTTTCTAAAAAAAAAACTCTTTGATTCTCCATATGCAGTTCTCAGTTTGACAGCAGCATATCATGACTTCTATATTGATCTTCGCAGTTGCCATGAAACCTCACCGAAACACAGATTTTTGCCTACAGATTTCTTCAGGAAAGAGAGCAGCAATGTCCAAAAATACAAGCTATAGTGGCAAGGTCTGGTTCAGTATCAGTCATTCTTTTTCCCAAGGTGTAAAACCTGCCACCTCTTCTCCCTTTGTTGGATAGTTGACCCTTTGCAAAGACATTTTTCTTCCAAAACATTTTCCTTGGCTTCAGTTGCCTCAAGGTACAGTGTCTCTTTAGGGACAGTAATTTTCAACCAGTGTGCCATGAAAGCTTTGCAGGTGTAGCACAGTAGTTGAAAATAACTGAAAATCTCCTCCAGGCTCTGTAGCCTTGTTTGTGCCAGTAGAGGAAGAGAGACAGACAACTCATTACTACAGACAGTTGTCCGAGAAACAGAGCCACAGAACCCGGAAGTGTCTCCCAGAAGTGGGAAATGACATCACAAGAGTAGAGGCAAAAACCATAGACAAGACCATAGAGGTCAATGTGCCATGAAAGGTGCTGCTTTAGGGAATGCTTAATTGTCAGGAAATGCAGGGCTGTTATCACGTGCTGGAACTTGCTCCAGGGCAACGGTGGGACCCTTCCCCCACCCCCGTTGTGCACTGGACTTCTGCATCTCCTAAGCTTACCAGGCAATGGCAGGTGATGGTGATAGCATCTCCCTTTCTCACCTTTGGGGGTGGGGAAAAAGAGCTGCAGCTGCGAAGCTGTTCAGCAGCAACTCCTCCCCCTCCCACCAATCAATGGGATTTCACCCAAAAGCCCTTGCATTAAGCCCATTAGCAAGCCCATTAGCCACCAAGGCCAGAGGCGACATCAGCAACAACACAATTCAGAGCACAATCCTATACTATGCCAGCCTAGTAAGGCCGACATATCAGGGCTGTATCCTAAAGCCCATTAGGAGGCAGCAGCAGCAGCAGCAACACCTGGGACAGGGGGAGGTTTTCCCCTTTCACCCACATAAGCCCCAGTCACCCCTATGGGCCAGCTCGGATCTGCGCCTGCTGTTTTGCAGGCACAGAGGAACGCGCACAGAGGTGGCCCGAATCAGGGCCGCCCCGACCGGGGACAGGGTTTAGGATTTGGCACTACGGCCATCCTGCATCACAACCGCCGTCTCCGCCCACTGCGCCGCCCAGTAACACCCCCAGAATGCCTCTGGAACACCCTCGCGGAGGACCTGCACCGACTGAGCGCCGCCAACACTTGACTGGCACATGGCCGGCGCCTGAGCACCAGCACTGCTGCTCACGCCGGTCCAGCACCGGCCCAGCCCCACAGCATTGACGCGGACACGCTTTACAGCACGTTTGCGACAGCATTCGAGCGGCGCAAGAGCTTAGCGCTGGCGCAAGGGGGGTATAGGATTGTGCTGTCAGTCAGCTGACTTGTTCCATTACTTCAACTAAAAAGGGGCTGCCTAGGTGGACAGCTGTGGACTCTTGGGTCCATACCTGCCCTGGTGTGATACGACAACACCTGTGACATCAGAGCTAAGACAATTGTACTTGGTTTGCAACACTCCTGTTTAACAAAACAATCATCCATAACCCCATGGAATAATTCTCTTTAAAAAAGAAAGATAAAGAGCGCACACCCTGTGACTCGGTTTATTTCGTTTTCATAAAAAGTTGAATTTCATTTCAACATATTTTAGCTTGAATAGTCCCTAGTGCCTTTGAGGTCCAACACTAGCACCAGCGCAGGGGCTCTGAGCGGCACCCCCGCTAGAGCTCTACCAGTAGCGTCAGCCCGCTACCAGTAGCGGCCCAAGAGGGCCAACGGAGAGCCTAACTTGCACCAGGCGAACTTGAGAAACGGGGCGGGGGTGGGCGGGCCGGCCCAGGGAGGAGGGTGGGGCTGGGATGCAACAGTTAGGCCACATCCAAGGCCCCATCGGGAGGCCGTGCAGGCCCAATTCCGACCGCGCTGCTTCCTTGGTTCTGCGCCCGCTAAATAGCAAGTGCAGATCTGAGGAACCCCGTGGGGTGGCCAGAGCCTCCCCTAGGGCAAGGAGACAAACGTGCCTAAGGTGCGCCTAAGGTAAACACCTAAGGTGCGCTGGATTTGGCGCAGGCTCCCAGCCTCACCAATCCAACACAATTTAGGATTGCGCTCTTAAAGGCTTTATATCCCAATGAGAGTTAAGCACATGCTTAACTATGACTATTCTGGGGGGGGGGTTAAGATCAGCTGATCAGGTGCCACGTGTTAGACATTTTCAGTGGTGTCATTCAAATGATTTAGGAACAGGAACTCACTTTTGATTGGCACTTGTCGGGAACCCGGAACCAAGCACGGAGCCCGTTAGGATCCGTTCTGGTCCGTTCCCCCTGAATGACATCACTGCCTTTAACCCTCTGAGTGCCGGCCAACCAAGAAGAAAAGCTCTTTGCGAGGAATTGGGAGGGGGGAGGGGGGAGAGTGAAGTGGGCGGTGTCAGCCCTAATTTTAACTAGTGGAACTGAGTTCCCCCGCATTCCCCCTGCATGACATCACTGGACATTTTGATGGTTGCTTGATTGCTGTGGCATGTCTCGGATGAAGGATTCATTTATGTTCTTTTTTGGTCTCCTTCTGGAGACATAAGTGCATTCTCGTTCTGTCAGGTCTTCAGGAATTAGCAGGAGGTACGTCTGTTGCTCTGAAATGTGCTAAGCACATTTATTCAGGAGTAAGACACATTGGAGTCTCTGGTGGGACATATTTCCAAGTAAACAAACCAGGCTGTCTTGCCCAAGGAGTTTGTTTTCCTGTTTTACTTGGAACAAGCTTAAACTTGTGAATCTCCTTGGGGGCATATTTTTTTTGTTCAAAGACCTATAAAATATGCCAGGAAATGACGGTTCTGCCTTTAAAATGAATAGCACAACAGTGTTTTACTTCGGGTGGTACGGTGCCCCTAGTAATTATCATTTAGAGCAGGCATCTCCAGAGTCTGGCCTGTCTGCTCCGTCCCCTGTACAAACGGCTCTTACAGTTCTGCCAGGGATGCTTGCGAAGACCCCAACTACAGCTCCCAGGCAGTGATGTCATCCGAGCGCGCCAGGTACCGGAACGCTCGGATGATTGACAGCCCTCCGCCCCTATGGCGGAGGGCTGCCACGCCCCCCCAAGCCTCACCGCGCCGGAATCGCTCCATTTTAGAGCGATTCCAAGCGCAAGGGAGGGCGGGCGGGCCCAGCAGCAGCTCGCCCGTCCTCCGAGGCAGCGGAGCGGCCCGGGACCTCCGCGGAGGAAACGGAACGGAGTTCCGGGCCGTTCCGGCTGAATGACACCACTGCTCCCAGGGGTCTTCACCGCCAGCAGCTTCTGTGTGAGAATCTGGACATGTGGCATGCTGGGACGGTAGACCCCAGAAGTGGCTGGCCGCAAAGACCCCAGGGAGCTGTAGTTGGGGTCTTCGCAAGCATCCCCAGTGGAACAGTAAGAAGTGGTCGTGCCAGAGATGCTTTACAGAGCTGCAGAGGTCTCCAGTTTGGAGATCACTAATTTAGATATATGTGTAAACAGTCTTGCATGCATGTACAGTAGTTGCCACTAATCTTTGGCTTTAAATGGAGGGTATTTGATATGACAACAACACTACTCTAGTTATGACATATACAAAGGTAAGCCCAGAAGTGCTTTTAAAGCCTGCTTCCTTCCCCTATTCCTTACTCCACTTTTATTTTTTTTGGCAATTAAATAATAAATTGTTGAATATTTCCAGGCCCTTCGTACAAGTCACTAGGCCAGTGATTCTCGACCAGTGTGCTGTGAATGGTCCACAGGTGTGCCATGGGAGTTTGCAGGAGGGTCATTAATGAATTATGGTGTTGGGGAAGACTCTTGAGATCCAATCGGTCAATCCTCCAGGAAGTCAAGCCGGATTGCTCCCTGCAAGGACAAATTCTGAAGCTGAAGCTCAAGTATTTTGGCCACCTCATGAGAAGAGGGGACTCTTTAGAAAAGACCCTCATGCTGGGAAAGATGGAAGGCAAAAGAAGAAGGGGGCGGCAGTGGATGAGATGGTTAGACAGTGTCACTGAAGCGATGGACATGAAATTGAGCGAACACCGGAAGCTAGTGGAGGACAGGGAGGCCTGGCGTGCTGTGGTCCATGGGGTCGCAAAGAGTCGGACATGACTTAGCGACTGAACAACAACAACAACATTAATTAGCAGGATCATAGGAGGATGCAAGTGCCCCCCCCCACTAACAGCATGGTGCACCTGGTCAATTGTCAAAAAATTGGTGGTATGCCTTGACAATTTTAGCTCCTTGTCCACATGCCATGAGATTAAAAAGGTTGAAAATCCCTGCGCTAGACACTGAAAGGAACCCTAGTCTCCTAACCTTTCCGCTGATTACACTACGGGCGCAAGCCGACCCAGCGCTGGAATGACACGACCAGCCGGCCAGCGCCATATCCAATGCTGTGTGGGGGGAGGCTGGAGCCTCCTGCAGCAAGGGAGCATGCACTCCCTTACCGTAGGGAGGCTCCAGCCTCCCCTATGTGCTCCTTGGATCTGTGCCCGCTAAATAGCAGGCGCAGATCCAAAGAGACTGCGCGGTCTCCCAAATCGGCTTAGGGTACAGCCATATTATATACATATTGGCTGCTTCCCAAACCCGCCCACATCCTGCCTTCCCCCCGCCCACATTCTCCCTCCCTCGCCCAGTCCCCGTGCCGCCCTGTCATGGCACCTCCCTTGCACTGGCCGGCTTCGGCCGACACTAGGGAGGCACTGTGCGGGCGCAACAGGACTGGCACTGCCTGCAGTGCCGGACTTGTTGCCTTAGTGCCGATTGTCACCCCCGTGTCAGTTGCTAAGCACGCAGCGTCTGCACAACCCTGTTGCGTTGATGCTGCACAGTCCATAGGATTGCACTGTAAGGGCCCATGTAACCCAAGACATGTGAAAGACAATCATAGTATTGTGTATGTTTACTGGAGACACTTATATTACCAATGCTTACCACGGAAACTACGGAATTATTGTAGATTGCAGATAGTTACAGTTGAGCAATCCTGATAAGGAACAGGAACAGCTGAGGCAACGAAAGCACAGAGCATGACAGCCTTACCTTACTGAGGAACAAAAGAGGGGTCTGTGCCATTCTGCAGCCGTCAAAGGCGACCACATTAACCAGCCTGTTGGCAGTTCAAGCCTATGTATGTTTATACAGAGGTGGCCCCACCGCATTCAACAGGGTGTGTGTTTCCAAAAGCACATTGACGATAACAGCTTTAAGGAGAGTTTTCAGGGCTTCATTCATGAGAAAAATGAAGGAAATGCTGACCACAATGGAATATGTCGTCACAAACAACTTGACTGCTAAAAATAATAGTTGAAGTACTTCCTGATCTAGGGGTTCAGTCTGCGAAATGCGGCATGAGCCACTTAAGCATTAGGCAGTTTGGGTTACAAAATGTTTAATCAGTCAGGTACCTACGTGCCTATCCTAGGGTAGGCTGAGAGAGTGACGGGAAGTTTCTTAAGGACCCTGTCCAGTGTGGAGGAAGGGAGGAGGTCACTCTTTGGTTCTATGGTAGTGGACGCCTTTTTTTCCCTCCAAAATACTGTTTTGCATTTATAGTATGTCATTAATATGCAGTCACATTACATAATTATTATTATTTCAGACATCTGATTTTTCAGGTGCAGTACTTTTGAATTGTCTGAAGCTACCTATCTGATGCCCTACAGAGAATTGTATTGAACCAATGGCCTCTGTTACACAACCATTGAGCAAGTGGTACTCAAGGCAAAGGATTTTTACATTCCTGGACATACAAGTTGCCAGCTTGTCACTGATTAGTCCTGTATAGCTATCCCAAACACGGTTGCATCTTACCATCTGTTCTTATGGTTCTGTAAGAGGGCCATGATCTGTTGATATACCGTGGCCCTTAATTCCGCTGGCGCCACAAGAATTGGACCTGTGGATTAGGCCTGGAGAATAGAGCTAGGCCTGTGAACTAGGCTTGTGGCTTGAATGAGGCCTGTGAACTAGGCCCGAGAAAAGCCTCTCCTTGTATCATTGACCAGGCGACAATTCCCTGCAGCACTCTGCTTGCTTAGGGGATCCCATCCTCATCACCGGTGTTATATATTGGGTTCCATGCAGTGATGTCATCCGGTCGCGCCAAGAACCGGAATGCCCAGATGATTGGCAGCTCTCCACCCCAATGGCGGAGCCCGGCCACGCCTCCCTGCGCCCGGAATCGCTCCATTTCGGAGCGAACCGAGTGCAGGGGCGGGCGGGAGGGCGCAAAGACGCGCGGTTTCTGCCGCGCAATGGCGCCCTTCACTGCCAGCCCCTCCTGAGGAAGCGGTACAGCGTACTGGCCCATTCCACCAACATGCCATCACTGGTTCCATGCAATAGAAACTAAGACAAGGCAGGTGCAGCTTGAACATTTATTGCAACAGAACACCCCCTGTTTTCCCACTTTTCAGGATTCATATAGCTCAGGGCTCCTGATTGGAGGGGTGATTAGCTCAACCCCTCCAGCCCTCTTGCTCAGGCTTAACCCCTGGCTATCCTCCTGCATACATAATTCCACCCACCCTATGTGTATGATTCATGGCCAACTCCAGAATTGGACAGTTGCTGCAGGCCAGACTTCTAATGCAGGGGCCATCTTCTAAATAACCAGCTCTGCCATTTTGATTCTGGTTTGCTTTTTGGCCAAATAAAATATATATGACTTGCCCAGGATTCAGATAAACATGTATGAAAATGTTGCCTGCTGAGTCAGATCGTTGATCATTCTAGCTCAATATTATATACAGACTCCCCAGAGTTTCAGGCAAGGGTCTTTTCCAGGCCTACCTGAAGATGCCATGAATAGAAACTGGGATGTTCTAAAATATGTGCTCTGGCACCAAGCTACAGTCCCTCCCTCAGCTCAAGCTGCCACTGTTGAGTGTGAGTACCAAAGCCCTTGTAATGGTAGAGGGGGCTTGGGAGAGTCCAAGTTCAGGCAAGTTCAGGCAAGCCCCAACCAGATCAAATGCAGTGCAGAAGCCAAGTGAGAGTATAATCTAGAACAGCAGGCACCAAACCTGGGCCTGCAGATCAGATGCACATGCTGGAAAAGCCATCTGGGTGCAGCCCGGCACTTTCCGTTCCTTCTATCTTTTCAGCCAATTGTCTTAGAAATTTGCACTGGGTAGCCACTTCTGCTCAGAAATCTGGGCACAAAGCTGGGGCAACGGGCAGCAGAAGTGGCTGCTTGGCGCAAGTTTCTGAGATGATTGGCTGGAAAGATAGGAGGCTGAAGCCTTATGTGGCCGGCACAGGGACTCAGGGAGGGCGGCAGAAGGTGTAATGGGGTGGGAGAGTGGTGAAATGGGGCAGGGGGAGGCGGGGAACGGAAAGGCCTATGGGCAGCCTGGCCTAGGGAGGGAGTGCAGCCAGGATCTGGCCTTTAGGCGCGATCATAACCTCCACCCCCGGCCCCTGACGGCCCCAATTGGGCCACATGAAGTTGCGCCGCTGATTTCAGTAGGACAGCTCCACACAGAGGCGGATCTACAGGGAGGGCAAAGCTCTAAGTGTTGCAAGGAGCCTTACCCGGTCATTACATGTCAATCCCTCCTCTCCCTTGCTGCTGTAGCCAGTAAGCAACGCCAAGATGTTGCTGTTCCCTGTGAGGATTGGCTAAAACGGTGCAGGAGAGGAGTGATTCCCACTGCACAAGGTAAGGCTTCTTGCAAAACTCAGAGCTTTGCCCTCCCTTAGATCTGCCTCTGGCTCCACATAGCCTCATAAATTCCCTTTTCCCCAGGTAGTACGGCAGCTCATCCAAGCCCCAAGCTGGCTATGGAGCAGGCAGGTCGGCTTGCCTATTCCAGCCCGGGGTTTGGATTACACTATCCATGCTTCAATAGCCTTGCCATTGCTTCTCCTGTCCTCCTCTCCAAAAAACATTATGAGGACTTCCTTGGCGAAGTTGTGCAAAGGGCCTCAGATGCTGGAGCTGGCGGTAGCACTCGTTGATCTAACAGAATATTTCATCTCCAAACAGCATGTGCATGTTTTGTCTATGAGCATTTCCAGACATGCCGGTGTTGCGAAGTACATGTCCAACACAAACTGGGTTTTAGCTTCTCCATCACATGGAAAGAGAACATTTGAAGGCTGTATTTCGGATGCCACAACTTACCAAGAAAACACTTGTGGTCAACTTTGATGCCACAACATAGTCTGGCCCAAAGTCACACTTTAGGGTCTGCCCTTTATTTCGGTGCAATAAAAAAGCGAGTCAAATTGCCGTTGCCATGCAAAAATTAGGTAATGATTGTTTGGTGTGAATTGTCTATATAAGAACGTAACAAATTCATCACACCCTTTTAGCACATAATAAGGCCATTTGAGGCTGCTGGCAACCTCCTTTTCTTCAAAAGCTCTTAATCCTTGTACTAGCACCTTAACATCCAGAGGCAGATCTAAGGGAGGGCAAAGCTCTTAAGTTTTGCAAGAAGCCTTACCTTGCAGTGGAAATCACTCCTCGCCTGCACCGTTTTAGCCAATCCTCACAAGGAACAGCAACATCTTGGCGTTGCTCACTGCCTACAGCAGCAAGGGAGAGGAGGGATTTACATGACAGGGTAAGGCTTCTTGCAACACTTAGAGCTTTGCCCTCCCTGTAGATCTGCCTCTGTTAACATCCCCATAATATGCATCATCATCATCATCATCATCATCATCATCGTCATCATCATCATCATCGTCACCCTTATTGGCATGCACACACACAAACACAAAACATGTGACTTAGTGGACCCCATATGTACCTTGTTGAATTACAACACTTGAATTAGTGGACTTCATATGTACCTTGCCTTATAGCCCAATCCTGAGCTGCCAGATGAGCAGTGATAACCAGGCGGTTACCAATGCATCTGCCGGAAGCCAGGCAGACCAAGAGGCTCCCTGGGAGAAGGGGACATCTGTCCCCTTTCTCCATGGCAAGGGTGTGAGCAGGCCTAAACATTTCCTACAAGCATCCGTATAAAATGGGCAACCATAATATGCAACCGCTCATAAATGGCTTTTGACATGCCTGAAAAATCATACGAGTCACTCTCTGGAACACCACATCAATAAAGCCTGTGAGATACAATCAGCAAGACAATTTATCATTGGAGGACATAGAGTCTTCATGGGTACTTTTTCCTCTCTTCTCATATTCTGGGTTTTATTGTTTGCTTTTACAAAATGGACTAAAAATAGGGCTCAGTCAGTGCCAAGCATGTCACAAAATCCTACCTCTGAAAATGTATTTAATTCATTTTTTTAAATTTCAAATATTTTTGCCTCACTTCTCCATCTTAATTTCTGGAACCACTTGCAATTAAATTAAATAATTAAAGAGGATGAAACACCAAACAAACAGACAAAAAAACCAACAATGTAAACACAAACTACAAACAGAAAAAAAGCAATTTAACCATTACAAATCACTTTTGGTAGTATAAGAATACACTGCATCAGAAATCATGGGGTTCATAATGTTAGTATGATAATTTTTCCATGTACAAAAATGAAAGAAATGGCCCAATCCCAGCGGCGTCATGCTGCCGGAACGCTGGGCGGGAGGAACAGGTGAGCGGCAGCCCGCCCGTTGCATACTGCTCCGTTTCACGGAACGGGTGAGCAGCAGCCTGCCCGTTGCATACTGCTCCGTTTCACATACTGCTCCGTTTCGTGGGGGCGGGGAAGACGGCAAAACGGAGCGGTACGCAATGGGCGGGCTGCCACTCACCCGTTCCTCCTACCCAGCGTTCTGGCAGCATGACGCCGCTGCCCAATCCTATGTGTGGATGATGGAATGCATGTTCCTTCAATGCTCCACCCACAACTTCACTTGGGGGAAGGAGAATTTTTGTGGTCCTCTGTGAAAATTACTATTCCCAAGGTGTGTCTATTTCTCATGGCACTTCTACGAAAACGAGACCATGCAGTGTTCGGCTGGTTGCTTGTTTCTCTTCCCCATTGAATGGCCTATGAGAACATGGCCATAATCCAGATAACTTCACAACTAATTTGATGCACCCAGCAGAAGTTTTTGAAAGTCAGCTGCACAACTTGGAGACATTGGAGACAACTGCTCTAAGGAAAAGTCAGGAGTCCTCGGATGCACAAATAATTGCTCATTGAACTGTAGTTGTACTTCCAGATGCCTCAAAGGACTATTTAATTCTTCTTCTTTTTTAAGTACATTAAGGAATAATTGTCATTTTTCACATAAGTTGCTTGTGGCCTGATATCTAGCACTGGTAGAGATGCAATTAGTGTAATAAATATGTGACCACTTATTCGCATATGACTATGTTCCTTGATATTTTCTGAACAATTTCTGCAAAATCAATCCAGTCTGATAAAGTCACAGGATTCTGTCTACAGTTTTACTGTCATTGTGCACAAAATCTGTGCAGGAGTTTACATGCACAACAGAAAAGGGGCAGAGCTTTTCCAGTACTCTGTAAGTCACACAAGACTGATGAAATCATAAGGATACAGACACCCACCCCCCTTCCTATAAATCCAGTGTTAATGAATGAAGGTTCACTGCTGAGGAACAGTCTATCCTAGCATTTCTCAATATTTGTCCCCTCTGTACCACCTTGAATGGTCCACTTACTGGAAGTATCGCTGGAAATAACCAGCAATGATGTCACTTCCAGATTGGGAAACCAGATGCAACACCACAAACACTGGTAAGAGACTCAGGGCAGACAGACTCAGGCATTTTTTCAAATGCACAAAAAGCACATGCTGGAGCTCTGTCCGCAGAGATGAGCCTCCTACTGCTGTTTTTCGTGTTGCATTGCTGGTTTCACTTTGTGGCAGGGGTTTGGGGATCCCACATGTACCACCCAACACCACCTCAAATACCACCAGTGGTACAAGTTGAGAAACCACAGGTTGAGAAACGCTGGCATAAGACCATAAGAAGAGCCCTTCTGGATCAGGTCAAAGGCCCATCTAGTCCAACTTCCTGTATCTCACAGCGGCCCACCAGATGCCTCAGGAAGCACATGAGACAACAAGATGCCTGCATCGTGTTGCCACTCCCTTGCACCTGGCATTCTGAAGTAGCCTACTACTAACATCGAGGTTGCACCACCCATCATGGCCTGTAGCCCACGATGGACTTTTCTTTCAGAAATCTGTCCAATCCCCTTTTAAAGGCACCTAGGCTTTTTTAATTGGCAGCTCGATCCCAGTTTTGTCTGGAGAGGGAGGAGGAGGTCACCACAGGGTGCATGAGATTGTCAGCTTGCTGGTTTTAGTAGACCTGAGGAAATCAATCAGTTCCATGCAATAAGAATAATACAGTTACAGCTTTAACTGTAGCCATTCTTACACAGGCAGAACAAGAGAAAAAAAAAGAGACTCATGAAAAGTCTAGTAAAAGCAGGAAAGGGCAATTACAAGCATTTAAAACTAGAAACTGAATAGGTAACAGCTCCCCTGCTATTGGGGATGAACACAAATACAGTGGGCATATTGCAAATTTGATCCAAAGATTTGGAGGGGGTCTCACAACCTCCCAGACATGACAAGAAGCGCCTTCTCATCGTGCCTGGGAGGCATTCTGAGGCCCAGGGAAGCTGCTTTTGCAATAAACCCAGTTTGGTTAGGGCTGCAAAAAAAATTTTTTTAATGTGCCAAGGTACATCATATGGTATGGAAGAGAGCTCCCTTCCAGATAACAATGATGACAGATCCACAATCAAAAGTCTGTCTCATGATTTCAGCCGTCTATACTGCATTGTATGTAACCACAAGCCACGTGCAGGCTGTAAAGTTCTTTTCCAATATGCGCTGCTTTGCTCAAGCGTTGGAGAACAAATAATAGGTTTCTCGCTTAAATGAGTTTCAGGGATCAGCTAATTGCATGATGCACATATTCCAGGAAGGCCTAGGGGTTAGTCAGCTGCAAAACCCAGTGTTAGGCGTATACATGAACTGCACATGGAGAAAGTGTAAATCTTGGTTTGATCTTTCAATCTAGGTATTAAAAGGTGCCTTTATGAATGTTTACGTAGGCTGAACTCTTATCTCTGCCACAGCCTCAGCAGGAACTGTTAGATTGTCTGAGGTTAATTCCCAGCACAGACATATAAACAGTAATTTACCAGGCAGAACCTCAAGAAAATGTCTACTGACCTCATTGTTTTTTCACAGTCCGTTGGGTTTCCAGCAAGCCTAGGCAGGGTGCCAGAAAAGTTTGTTATAAAGAGCTGGTGCAAGTCTGAGGATACTTTCTGAGGATAAAGCAGCCTATACAGAGGTAAGTACAATAAAAATGTTTTTCATCTCTCCTTGGCGCTCTGGTCCTCTGCATTCAGCGCACATTCCATTGGCAGTACAGTGCTACACACTCTGGGCCAGCAGGAGATAGGATGGAGATGTAGGGCTGTTTCACTCCCAAACCCAAGGGACTAAGGGCGCGCAATCCTAACCTGGAGTTAGGCCTGCACAAGTTAGGCCAGCAAGCTTTGGCCAGCACAAGGGCCACCATAAAGTATGTTTGGACCACTCTCGGAGTCAGAGAGGCCAGCACACAGACATGCACCATCCTCCCTGACTCCAAGAGTGGTCCAAATGCATTTCACGGTGGCCCTTTTACAGGCCAAACTTTGCTGGCCTAACTGTGCTGACCTAACTCCAGGGGTCAATATTCAACAGTACTAAAATTAAGGTGAATAATGCAGAACTAATTAAACTGTTAAATCTTTAAAACTGTATTATTCTTATTGCATTGTTTATTTTTACATCTGATTCTGTAAACCACCTTGGGAAAACTAGATTTTTAAAATCAGAGCATATGTGCATTAAATACATAACACAAAATGCTGTTGGTTTGCTTACCCTTTAGGCTACAACTTTATGCCACAGATATCTCCTATCAGAAAAAAAGAACTCTGCATTCAATTTACAGTAATCCTGGCGCAAGGAAAGCAAAACATCCAGGTGGACTTCTCTTATTTACTTACCCACACTCAGATTACAGGTAAAAGAGGAGTTATTTTTTCTTGTGCTATCATACATGCAAAATGCAAGCAAGCAAATGACTGCAGGAAAAAATGCTTTCTTGATCTCTGTCTGATTCCTGGTCCGTTTATTGAGCAAGCAGGGAGATTTCAGACGATGTTCAGGATAGCCGAGTCATACAACAGCCAAAAGGCATTCGAAATGGTTGAGCAGCATAGGAAATAGACACATTATGACACACTGGGCCAAGTTCCTTCAGGGTATTACAGCTTTAGAATTAGCTGATGGAGGTGCCATCAAACCAACTTGGCTCCTCCAAACAGTCATGGTTTCAAAATCATAACTCATCAAGAAGCCACTCGGGATACAGCTGATCACTTTAGTAATCCTTTGCTAAAACAGATGGGGCCTTGTGCAAATTTAAGGAACTGGCATTTTTGCTAGAATAGCTGACTACATCTACATCTACAGTGCATCTACAGTACATCTTACATGTATAATGCACCTTTGCTTACATGTATGAGCTTTAGGAAAGCTCCTTCCTGCCCACAATGTTTAAAATATGTTCCAGGAGGCATTCTAAAGCCCGGGGAGGTCACTGCTGCAATAAACCCAGATCGGCTAGAGTCAAATTCCCATAGAGACACACAGAGACTATCAAAGCTGTTCTTTTGTTTCTTGACGGCCCTTGATGCAGCAGTGTGCAGAGGGTGCCATGGGGAGAGATGGGCACAGCAGGCGCCAGGGCACAGTGGCGAGCAAAAACCTGTGAGCTTTTCGGGGGGCACGCACCAGCCCTCACGTTCAAGATCATTCCAGACATGGGGGTGTGTGGTGTGGCCAGGTGACACAGGGGGCGAAGTGGGAGCACTTAGGGGCATGGTGACGTTGCCCTACCCCACCCCACCCCAGTGTGCTGCGAGGCTGGTATGGCTCTACCTTGATCCATCCCTGGCTCAAGGTGAGTGTCTTGCACCCTGAAGAGATGTGGCAGAGGACTCCTCAATACAGATAAAAGTCTTGTTTGAGGGGAGCCAAGACTGAAGGCACTTTTTGTGTTTGCTACCAACTTTGTTTACTTTGATGCTAGGAAACTCTCGGGATGTGGTTTTTTACGGATTTAAATCTGCTGGCCAAACAAGCTCTGACTGGTCTTAGCATTTCCCTAAAAAGGATGTCAAGCTTTCTTCTAAGGTAGACAACTAGAGTTGACAGGGGTGCCATAAGAACATAAGAAGAGCCCCGCTGGATCAGGCCAAAGGCCCATCTAGTCCAGCTTCCTGTATCTCACAGCGGCCCACCAGGTGCCCCAGGGAGGCACGAGACACAAGATGCTTGCATCCTGTTGCCACTCCCTTGCACCCGGTACTCTGAAGTAGCCTACTACTAATGTGAGGAGGTTGCACAACCCATCATGGCCTATAGCCCACAATGGACTTTTCTTCCAGAAATCTGTCCAAACCCCTCTTAAAGGCATCAAGACCAGATGCTATCACCACCTCCTGTGGCAAAGAGTTCCACAGACCAACCACCCACTGGGTAAAAAAGTATTTCCTTTTATCTGTTTTAACTCTCCCAACCCTCAGTTTTAGAGGATGCCCCCTGGTTCTGGTGTTTTGAGAGAGCGAAAAGAACATCCCTCTATCAAACTTTTCCCCATGAAAACTCATGCGACAGTGTCATCGGTCCAAGCAAACTAGCATGAGACTGTCTGGGCCAGGGCGGCTTTAAGCCAATGTGACCTATGTCATCACATTGGGCCCTGCGCTTTGGGGGGCCCTGCACCAGTGCAGTGAGCATATTGCTTGCTGCTGCAGTCAGGATCTCTTAGGATTGTATGTAGGTCAGTGGGGCAAGCAGAGCAGCTTTACCTTGGGCCCTCTCACCTGCCCCAGCTTCTGAAGTGCCCAAAATGGGCCTCCTGGAAGCAATTGGCAGTGACGTCATCCTGTCACCACCAACTATTTCCAGGTGCCACATTTTGTGTATGGCACCACAAGTGCTCTTCCTGGTGAGTGGGGGGCCCTGTGGGGAGTGTGGGGGGCCCCACAGGAATGCCCCACATTGGGCCTCGCCACTCCTAGAGCCAGCCCTGGGCTGGGCCATGCTTGCATTAACCCAGAAACAAGTACACATGCAGAGCAATAATGTCAGGCAACAATTCAAAATGTATCCGGCAACATAGATCTCTGGCCAGCAAAAAAAATCATAGGTCAACTCTTAATTCTAGATCCTGCTATGATTCATGCAGACGCACAAGGGATAGCTGCCTCAACCATTCTCTCAACCCATGTCGGCAAGAAATGAAATGGTGCTCCCTATTGCCCTGTTTTTCATTCTGCCCTGGGCATCCGCTCCTAGGTATGCACACACTGAAGAATTAGACCATGTATATACCTGAGAATGAGAGGCCTGTATATACCTGTCGCAGCTTGTCCTAAACCCCTCTTTAGGTCTCCTGCAAATTACCAGATCAACAGACGGGCTGAATACAGCAGACTTACCAAACTCCATAACTGCCCATTACACTGCATATAAACACACCCATTCAGGTGTATCTCAGGGAGATAGGAAAGCAGCATTATTTTAAAATAAAGCCCTATTGTCATCTCACCATGCATAGGCATTGCATGAAGACCTGAGGACCTGTTCCCAGTACTTCTTTAAATAAATCAGGAAATATGGAGTGTGCCCTGCTTTGAGCCTGGGAAGAGGAAAAAGCCAGGCATGGGGTGTCTGGGTATGGGAGTCAATTCAAGCATGGAATATTGGGCGGTGTCAGGCAGCCCTATAGCTTCAGCCAGCCCAGCCAAGCAGTGTATACTGTAGAGGAAGGACTAGATCAGGGTAGAATGCCTTGCTCCCAATCTCAATCAATCAATCAATCACTAGTATTTATATACCGCTTTTCAACATAAAGTTCACAAAGCGGTTTACAGGCAAATAATAACATTAAAGTTAAATGGCTCCCTGTCCCAAAAGGGCTCACAATCTAAAAGAATGGAGAACACCACCAGCAACAGCCACGAGAAAGACACTGTGCTGGGGTGAAAAGAGACAATTGCTCTCCCCCTGCTAAATATAAGAGGACACCACTTGAAAAAGTGCCTCTTGCCCACTTAGCAGGCGTTATCTCCATGTGTTTTTCAGCTATTCCATACATAGCTTAAAGGTAAAGGTTTCCCCACGACCGAATGGTCTAGTCGTGACCGACTGTAGGGGGCAGTGCTCATCTCCGTTTCAAAGCCTGTAGAGCCAGCGTTTTGTCTGAAGACAAGCTTCCGTGGTCATGACTCTACGCCGTAGCGCACGGAACGCTGTTCCCTTCCCACCAAAGTGGTCCCTATTTATCTCCTTGCATTTAGGTGCTTTCGAACTGCTAGGTTGGCAGGAGCTGGGACAAGCGACAGGAGCTCACTCCGTCGCACAGTCTTGAACTCCCAACCTTGCGATCGGAAAGCCCAGCAGCAGTGGTTTAACCCGCTGCACCACCACATCCCATACATAGCTTATGTGCATATAATAAAGCTGGTCAGCACAACTGGGGAGTCTGCAGTTATGGTACATACTGAGCCTATGTACCTACAGCTGGTAGACACAGAGAGATATTGAAGAGAAGAGGATATGAACACAAGGAAGTCATGGATGGTGCCTAGCACGACCATCTGCTCTCTTCCCTCCCTAAGTATCCCCTGTTTGGTTGTGGGAACAGGGCCACAAGGGTAATGCCCATGCATTATGGAATCACCATAGAGCTCCATAAAGTTGCATGAACTTTATGCACGAATAGGGTTTCTGTTACGATAGATGATGTCCTATATTTTTAAGCAAAATATTCAGGACTTTGTTGATGCTCCTCAATGTTCCTCTCAATTTGATTTGCTTACAGTGAGAACCATCAAGCTAAAAGGAAGGAATGAGGAATGTTGAAAGGATCTTAGGAAAAACTTGAAATGATTATTTCAAGCTCTATTTTATATTTTTTGTGAATCATTAAAGCAGAATCTATATGAGACATAAGTGGACAAAAGACTACTTCATTTTCCTGGTTTGTGGTCCAGAGGAAAGTACAATTACTCAACTTCACACAGATCATGTCAAGTTGATATTTTAGTCATGATGATAATCTTGGAATTAAATTTCAGGGCAGGTTCGCAGTTGTTTATTTTATTGTACCGTATTTTTCTGTTGTCATACCATACAATGTTTAGAATGACGTACAAAAAAATTTCAAATGTTACATTGACAATGTAAATAATAAATTCAAAACTAAACACCCACACAAAAAAATATCAAAGAAGAGCAACGATAAACTATGCAACTGTGGAAGGAGTGGGTTGTGCAAAGTGATCTTTGGTAGTAGAACATGACTGTTACAAAGCGTGCCCCTGTTTTCATTTGTCAAATGAAAATTTGTCAAATGAAAATTACTGCTGAGGCAGTAATGGCATCTACATGATTTAGCAACAGGTACTCACTTTTGATTGGCACTTGTGTCGGGGTCTGCCCACCAGAAGTAAGGTCATAGCCGGAACCCAGGAACCGCCGCGCCTCCTCAGTAGGCCGTGCAACGGCCCAGGAGTCCCGGGCCTTCTCCGGGGCTGCCATGCAGGCTACCGATTCCCCCCCCCAGGAACGGCCGCGCCTCCTCGGGAGGGAGCCCCAGGCAGCCTACCTGCTCATGCTGCTGCTGCTGTCAGTCTCCCTCACTCCGCTACCTGCCTGCCTGCCTGCCTGCCTGGCTCTGAGAACGTGCAGGCAACTCAAACGTGCAGGCAATTCAAACATTGCAGGGGGTGGAGCGGAGTGCCAACGGAGTCGACAAGTGGGCGGGCGAATGGGCGGGGCCAGCCCTAATCCTAGGAACGGGTGCGCGCGTACCCCCGCATACCCGCTACATGACATGTCTGTGCTGAGGCCTTCCACTGTTATATTGTCAGGACACCAAGAAGGAGGTGGGTCTTGGGCTCCTGCCATCACTTGGACCCCCACCCATATAGGAGAAGCGGCCTATGTAAGGCTTCCAAGGCCACACCCACCTAATCATAGAAGAGCAGGAAGGGTGTCTACGGCACCATATGCTTCCTCTGCTCCATCTCTCAGCAGTCGCATTCCACCCACCTTCTAGGGCTGCCCTCCTGCCCCCTCAGGACATGACCACAGCTCTGCTCTGGCCGAGTCCAGAGGGTGTTCTGAGGCCCAGGGATGCCAACCTTGGGCTCCCCTGATCTCAGAACACCTTTTAAGGTCACTTCTGGTTTTTGGAAAAATCAAAAGTGATGTTTTAAAGCCTTAAAAGCCCCTCTGAGGCCCAGGGAGGCTTCCCCGGGCCTCACAAGACCTTCTAAGGCTTTTAAACGTCACTTCCAGTTTTTCTGAAAACTGGAAGCGAACTTGTAAGGCTTCCTGAGGGCCTCAGAAGGCATTCTGGGGAGACCGCAACCACAGCTCTGGTCACTTTTTGGAGGGGGTGGGTGGGCAAGAAAGGGGGCAGGGCCACAGCAGAAGCAGTAGGGCCACTGCCCCAAAGAAAGCTGCCTGGGGTCATGTGACCACAGTGCCCCCCCCCAACTACACTAGTTGCCCCGTGTGAGGCAAATTGGAAGTTTCACTTATGAGTAGACAATAAAACCTTCAGAGAGATTTTTCCAAAGAAAAGCGTTATCTTTTATTCTCGGTTTGTGCAAAGCGGGCTACCTCCATTTTCAGTGGGATGTGGCAAGAAATATTTACGACTACCTTCTATATCTATAGCTTTAGCTGGCTACTCCTCTAACTCGGCCTGGCAATTCTGCTTTGCATCTTTTTTGCTAACTGTTTCTCTCGCAGCCCGGTTGTCATATCATCCAGACTGAAAGAACAAGGCACATTTTGTTATCTTTTTTCCAAGGTGCATTTGGCAACATCATTGTGTTCTGGAGCCTTCCTTCGCATTGGCTCCAGCCTTCTCTCATCATGGCCCTCTCATTAAATTTGCCAGGCTTTAAGCCTTCATCCATCTGGCCTTGTTGCCCTCTGGGTCCTAAGCCTCCTCTGCTGCGAGATGGGAACACTCCTGTTGCCACTCACTTACCACAACTGAGCCACTCTAGCGCATGCAGGCACACTCCACAGAGGTGGCCAACAGCCCACACCCTTCCCTGCTGAGGCCTTTCTTGATTCTCCCAGCCTGCACCCAGCACAGGCACAACAAGCAGGGCTGCTCCCTGGGTGAGGTATGTCCAGCCCTGGACATGTATATTCATGTATAAATAAATTAAAAAACCTTAAAATTGATCCAGAAAACATGGGTCAACTTATACAGGAGTCAATACAGTAAATAAAAGAGCAGCTGTGAGATGAGGAGAGGGACTGTGCTGAGAAGCAGGACTAATGGGGTGGGCAGGAAATGGAGCAGTTTTACTTACCAGTAATGGTCCTGGTAGGGACATGAGGGACGTGGTGGCGCAGTGGGTTAATCCGCTGCTGCTGGGCTTTCCAACCGGAAGGTTGGGAGTTCAAGACTGCGCGACGGAGTGAGCTCCCGTTGCTTGTCCCAGCTCCTGCCAACCTAGCAGTTCGAAAGCACCTAAATGCAAGTAGAGAAATAGGGACCACTTCGGTGGGAAGGTAATGGCGTTCCGTGTGCTACGGTGTAGAGTCATGCCGGCCACATGACCACAAAAGCTTGTCCTCGGACAAAATGCCGGCTCTACAGGCTTTGAAACGGAGATGAGCATCACCCCCTACAGTCATGGGGGTCTAGGTCACGACTAGACCATTCAGTCATGGGGAAACCTTTACCTTTACCTTTTAATGGTCCTGAGGCATTCAATAGACAGCAAGTAAAAAAGGTAGCCATTTTTAACTTCTTCTCCAAACAGGCAGAGAGGTGAAGGCACTTATAGGTTGTTGTCTATTATGAGGCTGCTGCCATGGAGGTACTGTACTGTATTCCTTACAGCTCCACAAGACCTTCATCTCTCTTTCTCCCTGTTTGGAGAGTAGCTCCATTTCTGTGCTGCCTCAGAAGAAGGTGAAAAGGACCCTGGTATCTTTGTTTGAAGGCAGGTCATAGCTATACAATAGATTTGTAATACTGCAATTCGGACTCAGACAATTCCCAGAATAAATGGAAGCTTTCCTTTTCCCCCTCCAGGACCATAGAAAAAAAGACAGGAGATCATGCATGTTCCAAACGAGGTCTTCTTTTACCTTTTTAGAAATAAAATAGGATTGGGGGTTTTCAGTGGTTAGTTAACCGTGTGATATGTCTGCATGCATTCAAGTAAATCACAAATGGGGGCAACACAACCTGGAGTGCTTCTCCATGCCAATGCAATGGCTACAACCTCTGCTTTAGTATTCCAGAAAAGGGGGGAAAATCCAGCAAGCAGGAAGCAGATCCTTGTGGCTTGCAACAGCAGGGTAGAAGGTGGCAGCAGACCCAGGGTGAAGTGCACCCTGAATCCACTGCTCCTTCACATCCCCAGCAATCCACTGAATTAACCCACTTTTGCTTGCCCCATGATTGGGCCTGTAGAGGGCACAAGGCTTCTGCCTGCAACCAAGTACTAGATTTTGGCCTGAGAAGGAGCATGATGGGACATTTTAAGTAGACTGATCTTTGCTGCAACCTGGAGGGTGTTCTTTTGGGGGTGATTCTGGCCTTGAAAAATCTTCAGCCTCTAACCAGCAATATTAACAAAGTTCCGCATGGCAGGGGTTTTGTAAGCCATTATCTCTAACCACAGATTCCCTGACCTGCAATATGCACAGAATGAACTATATTGTAATTGTAGCCCGCTGTTTAGCGGGATACTCACTGCTGGTGGCTCTTGGCAGTCATCCCATCAGTATAAACGCCCTGCCTCCCAGAGAGTGCCATTCCTCTCCCAACTGCTGCAACATGCCTTACGGCAGGTTTGTGACAACCTTTGCCTGGGCAGCCAGAGACGGATCTACAGGGAGGGCAAAGCTCTAAGTGTTGCACGAAGCCTTACCCTGTCATGTAAATCCCTCCTCTCCCTTGCTGCTGTAGTCAGTAAGCAACGCCAAGATGTTGCTTTTCCCTGTGAGGATTGGCTAAAACGGTGCAGGAGAGGAGTGATTTCCACTGCAAGGTAAGGCTTCTTGCAAAACTTAGAGCTTTGCCCTCCCTTAGATCTGCCTCTGTGGGCAGCACAAGGGAGATCTTCACTGACCAGCGATAGGATTGGGCCCTAAACCAGCTGTACCAACAGTTTCCAGGAATAAAAATGGTGACTTTTTCTTAACATTGCCCCTTGGTCTTTATGACATAGTTCCTAGTATTCTTTGCCACAAGTTCCTGATCCATTTCTCTTTCGATGACAAATTCTGCTTCCTCCAATATTTTGCAACCAATAAATGTGCAGGAGTTGAAAGGCTCTGATGCTCTTTCTTCATCGTGCCTTTTAAATGTTCCTTGAAGGAGAAACTTCTTTAGCTCAGACGTAGATCAACCACTAACATCCTTTTATGGTAGCAGTCATAACATCATCCTAAATTGAATTTCCATCACATGCAGTGATGTCATTCAGGGGGAACAGACCAGAATGGGCGTTCTGGATCCTAACAGGCTCCGTGGCTGGTTCCGGGTTCCCGACAAGTGCCAATCAAAAGTGAGTTCCTGTTCCTAAATCATTTGAATGACACCACTGATCACATGGCCATCATACACAGAGTCTTGTATGCTTGCTTGCTTATTGATTAAAGTCCATGTTATTAATTATTGATTAAAGTCTTGATTGCTTCTTCAGCATCTAGAACCAGCTTCCTTTAAGTTCTAAGAAATTTAATTTTAAGCACTACTTCCTTTTAATTTTAAATAATGTATGTATACTGCCAGCAATGCAACACTTTACATAAATTCTCTGTAAAGTTAGAATCTATTTGCTGCTAGTCTTCTATGTATCCAAAGAACTTGGATGGGGGAAGAACCTCATGTGCACTGCCTATTTGCACCTCATTCAGCTTGCATGCATTTACTGTATCTTGCCCCTGCCAGGGCGCAATCCTAAACTGAGTTAGGCCGGCATAAACTAAGCCAGCAAAGTTTGGCCAGCACAAGGGACACTATAAAGTATATTTGGACCATTCTCGGAATCAGAGAGGCCAGCACACAGACGTGAGCCATCCTCCCTGACTCCGAGAATAGTCTATGCACACTTTATGGTGGCCCTTGTGCTGGCCAAACTTTGCTGGTTTAGCTAATGCCAGCCTAACTCCAGTTTAGGATTGCGCTCTGGGTCAGAGCAAAGGGGAATAGGAACATTTTAATATAATCTTTCCTGATGAATGAAAGATTGAATGAAAAGAATGAAACAGTGTCAAAGTGCTCCACCAGCAGAAGTGCCTGGATCCTGTCATGCTTTCTGCAACATGCTGATGCTTAATAAGCATAATGCTTAATAACGCTTATGCTTAATAAGCAAAGCTTATTATGCTTAATAAGCATAAGCTTAATGAAATAATGCTTGCCGGGGCCACTAGCAAGCGCAACAAGACCAACAGCAGAGTTGGTGGGAAGGACAAAGGAAGAGGAGGAACTGGAGAGTTTCAACATGGGGAAGGGTGCAGGAAGGGAAGCAGAATGGGGAGGGAGGGGTGGAATCGGGGGTACTTGCATGTGACAAGATTCTATCCATCTCTCTTTACACTACCATTACACTCCTTGGTTCTGTGCTAGCAAAATAAGTGGCGTGGAACACTCACAGGGGAAGAAGAGGCTTTCCCTAGGGTAAGAGAACAAAAGTTTCCTTAATCTGACTCAGGGGTGTAGCTAAAGAAGTGCAGGAGGATCAACTGTACTGGACAACAAGCTTTAGGGGGGCAACAAGCTGAGTTTGACACTGGTGGCCAAAATTGTGAAAACCTTTGTACAGTATGTATGAATAATACCATCATGTTATATTCAATTTGATGTGGAATGTAATGAAGAATGCAATGAAACAAAACAGAGTATCATATCTTCATTCTATCAAATGTTATGGCCAAAAAAAAACCCCAAGAAATTGAAATAAAACTGTGATGTCACTTCATGTTGTGATGTCACTTCTGGGGCATCATTTTGCCCTCTGCACAGGGCTACACATTCATTAGCGAAGCCAGTGCTCTGAGCAGATCTCTGCTACTGCTCACCCACCACAGGATGCATCCAGTAGTGTCAGCCTACCGGTACGCTGGGCGTGTCTTCCGGGTGAGCGGCAGCGCGATTGCTGCGTTCTGTTGCGTAACGGTGAAAGCCCGCCCGCTGCACCGTTACACAACAGAACGCAGCGATCACGCTGCCGCTCACCCGGAAGACACGCCCAGCGTACCGGTAGGCTGACACTACTGGATGCAGCGCACATCTCCTTGGTGTGTGTGCATCATCAGCAGGGGGAACTTAGAACCCAATCCTAAAGCCCCAAGGTAAGTTTGTTCACTTACCTTGGGGCTGGATTGCAGCTGCATCGGCACCAGGAAGTTGGATAGGATTGAGCCCTAAGGCAGCAATCCTATCCACACTTTCTTGGGAATAAGTCCCGTTGAACTCAATGGGACTTACTTCTGAGTGGGACATGCATAGGATTGCACAGAAAAGAGTTTTGTGCATCTACTTTTCCTCTAATTAATTTGAATAAATCTGCAAGTTACCGAAAGCTCATTGGACATGGCTTTTTGAGATATTGAAGGGTCAGCTAATAACTTTTGGCCACCAGTTCTAACATGTTTGTTACTGAGGTTAGAAACAGAATTTCAAATGTAATATTTTAGTGGATTTATGCTGGGCTGCTCAGGCACTCAGGGATGGGTTCGGAGAATGGCTATCTACCCCTGCGAACTGGGCAAGAGGCACTTTTCCAAGTGGTGCTCCTCTTATATTTAGCAGAGGGAGAGTAACTGTCCCTCTTCACCCCTGCGCAGTATCTTTTCTAGTGGCTGTTGCTGGTGGTGTTCTGCATTTTTTAGATTGTGAGCCCTTTGGGGATAGGGAGCCATTTAACTTTATTATTATTACTATTTGCATGTAAACCGCTTTGTGAACTTTGTGTTGAAAGGCGGTATATAAATACTGTTGATTGATATTGACTGAATGCAGGAGGTTTGCCTGCCTTGTGAGGAGCCTGCATGCAGCCTTCTGTGGTTTTGCTTCTCCTTCACTCCCGTATCCTGCCTGACTCCTACTCTGATTCCTGAGATGAGATAGCCATTCTCCCAACCCATCTCTGAGTGCCTGAGCAGCCCAGCATAGATTCACTAAAAATATTACATTTGAAATTTGCTTCTGTTTCTAACCTCAGTAACAAACATGCATCACTTGAACAACATGCATCATTCTCACCAGGTGCCAAGATATAGCGGAACTACCCGACCTGCAGCAGAGGTTGATAGGAATGAGGCAAGTTGCCCCTCCCCATGAATTGTGCAGAGAACGGCAGGCTCCCTCCTCGTGGGAGCCCATCCTCATTCGTTTCCACAATATAAGGGCAATAACTCATGACATGCGGATCTGGAAGGCGTGGCACACATCTCACAGAGAGTCTAAGAAGCATGGCCAAAACTCACTGCAAAGGCTGTTGGCCTGCAGGCAGAGACATGCTGGGTGAAGTATCAACATTTGCATAGAGGAAACAATATGGCCCCGGGTCGAAGTGTGTGTGTGCTTAACAGTGTGGGAATGACACTGTGTAGCGGTGCTGTGTAGCAGTGTGGGAATGACCCTCAACCAGTGATGTCATGCAGGGGGAACGCGGGGGAACTCAGTTCCACTAGTTAAAATTAGGGCTGACTCCGCCCACTTCACTCTCCCTCCTCCCCGCTCCCAATTCCTCTGCAAAGAGCTTTTCTACTTGGTTGGCCGGCACTCAGAGGGTTAAAGGGAGCGACTCTGGATTCCTAGGGGGGCTCAACCGTCCCCCCCATCCCGTCCCGTCCCCCCGCTTGCTCATGGATTGGGAGGTAATGGGTCAGGTTTATTTTGTTATTATTTCTGCTTCTGAGGGACGAAGGATCTCAAAAGGGCATCATGAAAAGAACCTCTAGTCCTCCGGGCCGGCTTAGAGCTGGGAGCGGATTATTCTCTCAGGGCGTGCCTGCACCAAATCCAGCACACCTTAGGTGTGCTGAGGAGCCTCCCCGGGGCAAGGGCACGTTCATCCCCTTGCCCCAGGGGAGGATCCGCTCACCCCATTTAGCATTTAGCGGGCGCAGAATCAAGGAAGCCGTGCGGCCTGAATCGGGACCATGCGGCCAACCCCAACCCCCTCCACCTCCGGCACAGTGAGCATGGAGAGTGTGATTGTAGCTACTGTATCTATAGGAGGTGGTTTACGAATTGATAAACACAGGCCCCAATCCTAACTCCCAATCCACTGTAACTCCCCAACGTGGCACCTGCTGCATCCCGTGAGGGAGTTTTGGCCTCCAGAGGCTTCCTTGGGGCAAGACAACATTTGTTCCCTTGCCCCGGAGTAAGCCCCTGCTTGCTACTTAGGTGCCCTCAGACCTGTGCCAGTGATATTGTTGGTGCAACTCCACGTGGACCAGTGAAAGTGGATTATTGAGCCAAGAAGGGGGTTAGACTTTAGCGTAGACAGCTGCTGCCAAAACTGCCTTGTATCTGAACCTGCTCCGCTCTCCTCCTTGCCCGTTCTGCCCACCCCACCTTTCTCCCACTCCCTTCTCAAACTTACCTGGGGCAGCAGGCATTCAGAGTCTGCTGCTGCATGGTGCTGGTCACTTTATAACAGCGATGGCCAGCCAGCATGCTCTGGCGTGTTGCTTTTTGCAACAGCCAGAAAGACCTAACACCACTAGAACGCTTCTTCCAGCAGTGTTAGATGTATTCATAGGGACGTGGTGGCACAGAAGGCTAAACCGCTACTGCTGGGCTTTCCGACCCAAAGGTTGGGAGTTCAAGACTGCGCGACGGAGTGAGCTCCCGTTGCTTGTCCCAGCTCCTGCCAACCTAGCAGTTCGAAAGCACCTAAATGCAAGGAGAGAAATAGGGAGCACTTCGGTGGGAAGGTAACGGCATTCCGTGCGCTACAGCGTAGAGTCATGCCGGCCACATGACCACGGAAGCTTGTCCTCGGACAAAACGCTGGCTCTACAGGCTTTGAAACAGAGATGAGCACCACCCCCTACAGTCAGTCACGACTAGACCATTCGATCGTGGGGAAACCTTTACCTTTAGATGCACAAAATTATTTTCAGGGCTATCCTGTGCATGTCACATTGAGTTCAATGTGATTGATTCCCAAGTAAGTGTGGATAAGATTGCCGCTTTAGGGCCGAAAGCTATCCAACTTTCTAGCAGGGCCGGTAATGTGACCAATGTCATCACATCAGGCCCTGCGCTTTGGGGGGGCCCGCACCAGTGCAGTGGGCATATTGCTTGCTGCTGCAGTCAGTTCTTTTAGGCTTGTCGGTCAGTGGGGTCAGCAGAGCAGCTTTACCTTGGGCCCTCTCACCTGTCCCAGCTTCTGAAGTGCCCAAAATGGGCCTCCTGGAAGTAATTGGCAGTGACGTCATCCTGTCACCAACTATGTTCAGGTGCCGCACTTTGTGTGTGGCACCACAAGTGCTCTTCTTGGTGAGTGGGGGGGCCCCTGTGGGGAGTGTGGGGGACCCCACAGGAATGCCAAGCATTGAGCCCTGCCACTCCTAGAGCCAGCCCTGCTTTCTAGTGCTGATGCATAAGAACATAAGAAGAGCCCCACTGGATCAGGCCAAAGGCCCATCTAGTCCAGCTTCCTGCATCTCACAGCGGCCCAGCAGATGCCTCAGGGAGTACACGTGCAACTTGTTGCCACTCCCCTGCATCCGGCACTCCAAGGTAGCCTACCTCTAAAGTAAAGAGGTTGCACTAGCCATCATGGCCTGTAGCCTGCGATGGACTTTTCCTCCAGAAACTGCAGCCCCAAGGAAAGTGAACAAATGTTCCCTTACTTTGAGGAGGCCTCCATGACCGCCACCACAGAACGCAGCACACACCCCATTGGGATGGCTACATCAGGGCTGGAAAATTGAATAGAACTTGGTCCTTAATTGGTTGTCAGCAACTTTCAACATACTTATGGAATTTAAGAAAATCAATGTCTTTGTATTCTGGTTTTTTTTTGGGGGGGGGGATAGGTGCCTGTGGACTGACGTATGGAAAGAACTTCTTTTAAGGTACTAGTCCATGTTTCTTTGTCCATTGCAGAAGGGGAAAATTTATTACATAAACTCACAAAGCCACAGACAGTGTGACAAAATGAGTCACTGCGGGGAGGGCTACCACTAGATGCTCCTATATAAACTTGTCCTCTAGGGTTGGTAGACATCAGAAGCCAACAACTTCCTTCTTGAAAGGAGACCCTTCGAGTATTGTGCACTATGAAGTACATCCTAATCTGTGCTGTACTTTTTCTGCCTCACAGCTTTGCTGTTCCAGTACCTCCTAGCCCTGCAGAACCAAGTATCAAGGACCTGAAGTTTCTGGAGGTACGTAGTATCAAAATTTGATCTACTGAATGGTACCATAGATATGGATGACCTCTTGCTGCTCATTTCTTTTTTAAAGCCATGGTTATATTTTGCTGATATACTGTATTCTTAGGAGCAGAATATAAATGTTGTAGGCAGTATGTCAGGCATGATTTCTGTTTCTGCATGTTATTTATGATGTTTTCAATAACCTACCTTTCTTCGATTATGGAATTTAAGCTGGTATGCATACCAGGGCTGGCCTTAAGCCAATGTGTGAACATATCACCTGCTGTTGCAGCTGGGATCTCTACAGGCTGTAAGTCAGTGGGGGCAAGCAGAGCAGCTTTACCTTGGGCCCTCCCACCTGCCCCTGCCTCCAAACAGCCCAAAATGGGCCACCTGGAAGCAGTTGGCAGTGATATTATCATATCACATGCCATGCTTTGCATGCGGCATCAACAGCACTCTTTTGGGTGAGTGGAGGGAGGGTGGGGCCCCCCCCACAGAATTGCCCCACATTGGGCCCCACCACTGCTACAGCCAGCCCTGATGCATACGGTAATCAGTCTGCCTTTAAACGGGGATTTGACAGATTTCTAGAGGAAAAGTCCATTATGGGCTACAGGCCATGATGGGTGATACAACCTCCTTATATTAGTAGTAGGCTACTTCAGAATGCCAGGTGCAAGGGAGTGGCAATGGGATGTAAGCATCTTGTTGTCTCATGTGCTCCTGAGGCATCTGGTAGGCCACTGTGTGATACAGGAAGCTGGACTAGATGGACTTTCGTCTGATCCAGTGGGGATGGTCCTATGTTCCTATGAGTACATGTCTGAAGAGGAGCATCTGGTTCTGGTGGCTGTCAAAGAGAAATGCTGTGAAGAATCTTGACTGGCCACCAGTGTGTTTACCTCAAAATGTACCTCAGAATGCCAGGTACAAGGGAGTGGCAACAGGCTGCAGGCATCTTGTTGTCTCCTGTGCTCCCTGAGGCATCTGGTGGGCCATTGCGAGATACAGGAAGCTGGACTAGATGAGCCTTTGGCCTGATCCATCAGGGCTCTTCTTATACCGTAGGCACTGAACAGACTTGGGGCCCAATCCTATCCCATTTTCATTGCCAATGCAGCCGCAATACATCCCCGAGGTAAGGGAACAAATGTTCCCTTATCTTGAGGAGACAGCCCACAACCCTTTGGCATGGCTGCGTCAGTACTAGAATGTTGGATTGGATTGGGCCTTTACGATGCAATCCTATGCAGGCCTACTCAGCAATAGGTCCCATTGAATTAAATGTAACTTTACGTCATTATTTTATTTTATTTTTTAATCTAGGTTTATCTCGACAAGTACTTCCCATCCTTCAATAAAGTAGCCAGTCATGGCCTGGAAGACCGAATAAAAGAAATGCAGGAATTCTTCCATTTAACTGTAACGGGAAAACTCAATGCAGAAACCATGAAGGTGATGGAGCAGCCTCGCTGTGGCCTCCCAGATGTTGCCAAACAACACAAATATGTAGCACGGTGGGAAAAGAAATTGCTGACTTACAGGTTGGTTCTGTTTCAGCTGTTTGGAACTATCCACACTGCTTGAGCACGTATTTTGTGGTACTGCACAGCAGTGCTTTCCCAAAATCTTAATATCTTATTTGACTGTTTTGTTCTAAGGATTAATAACTACACCCCTGACCTGCCTCAGAGGAAAGTGGACCAGATAATCCAACGGGCATTCCAAGTGTGGAGCGATGTGACCCCACTGCAGTTCAGAAAAACATCAGGACGCGCTGATATTGAAATTTGGTTTGCATATGGTGGTAAGGCTGCCTTTATTTAACAGCTAGCCCAAAAAGTTTATTGCTTGGGGGGGGGGGAATCATTTTTTTAACCAAAACATAGAGGATCTGATATTGGTACAATGTCAAGGACATTATGATGGTCAATGTAACAAACAACAATTGTTACCGCATTGTTTCTGAGTTTACAACGAAAGAAAAGTAGTTGCTGTTCCTTTTCCACTCAAATTCTAAGCAAACTTCTCCTTAAAATTATGTTTGGAACCAACCAACCCACTAAAGAGCAGAAAGCCCTGGCTTGATCAGTTAGAGGACATAAGAAGAGCCCTGCTGGTTCAGGCTAAAGGCCCATCTAGTTCAGCTTCCTGTATCTCACAGTGGCCCACCAGATGCCTCAGGGAGCACAAGAGACAACAAGATGCCTGCATCCTGTTGCCACTCCCCTGAACCTGGCATTCTGAAGTAGCCTACTACTAATGTAAAGAGGTTGCACCACCCATCATGGGTTGCATAGCCCACGATGTACTTTTCCTCCAGAAACCTGTCCAATCCCCTTTTAAGGCACCTAGGCCAGATGCCATCACCACCTCCTGTGGCAAGGAGTTCCACAGATTAATTACCCGCTGGGTAAAAAAGTATTTCCTTTTATCCGTTCTAATTCTCCCAACACTCCATTTTAGTGGATTTCCCCTGGTTCTGGTGTTGTGAGAGAGGGAAAAGAACATCCCTCTATCCACTTTATCCATCCCATGCATAATTTTGTATGTCTCAGTCAAGTTCCCGCCCCCCCCCCCGTGCAAGATTGCACAGATCTTTTTTTCTAAAAAATGAAATCAAAATAAAACAGTTGAGCCTTGAGGTGCACATTCACATATGCACATATAGCCACAATATTCATGTCCAAGACATTCCCCCAACCCAGTGACGTCATTCACTGGCGCCAGCAACCGGAACGCTGCTGGCGCCAGGATCCGGAACGCCGCGGGGACGGACGGGTGAGCTGTAGCTCCCCGCCCCCTTGTGACGCCCGGCAACTCTTACAGAGCGATCCAGGCGCAGGGGCGGGCGGGTGGGCAAAAACAGCGCGCGGAGTCTGCCGCGCACTGCTGCTCCGTTCCCGCTCTCCCCGGAACTACCAGAACGGGATACCGCCCCGTTCCGGTAGGATGACGCCTCTGCCCCAACCCCCCAACTGCTACTACACAAAGCCATAACCACTTGTCTCTTTGCCAACTGCTCCCCCCAATTACCTCTTCACATCCTCCCCAATAAACCCACAATAGACCCATTGCCCTCCTCCAGCCTCTAGGTCAAACTATTAGTAACTTGCAACATTTGATTTGAAGCATGTATTTGGCTTTAAGATTAAATATCTGCTGGATTGGGCCCCATGGTCCTGTTCCATATCCTCTCCAGCTGCTGCGGGGGGGGGGGGGGCGGGATCAGCAACACTGGCACACACCATATCCAAACCCCCTTCCTGGGCCTGATCTACCTGCATGGATCAACGCGGACTGACATGCGGACTTGCAACGTGGACCCACAATGTTGCTGGCACAGGTCCAAATTGATCTGCTGCTGCTGTTGGGGACAAATGTCCCTTTACCCAGAACAGACCTCCAGTAGCCAAAAGTTCCCCACAGGATGCAGTAGAAGCTGCACCATCACACACAGCAGACAAGGGTCCTTCCCAGACCAATCTAGAGATACCAGGGATCAAAACTGGGACATTTGGTATCCAAAGCACAGAGTCTCCCACTGAGCTCCATTCCTCTATTATCTCAACTGTTTTAGAACTGGGACCCACTTTTTAGAATGACAATCTCTTCCAGGACCCACCAGAAGTGATGTCACAGCCGGAAGTGCCGTCATTGTGACGCCAGAGCCTGCTGCTTCCCTGAGAATGCAGCAATCAGTTGGGTTATTTCTCAGCCATTTTTCAACAGCAAAGTGAACTGGAAAGAAAAAAGCCTGTTTACAACCTTGACACAAGCAAAACAGCCCTCAACCCTTTCCGGCATGCCCATCTTCCTATATTTTCAATATGGCTGCTCTAGTTACTTTGCAACCCATTTGAAATTGGCTCACGACCTACTGGTGGGGCCTGACCCACAGTTTGGGAACCACTGCTCCAGCGATGGAATCTACAAATGAACAAGGGGAACACTGGGCGGGACTTACAAGGGGCTTCCGCGTGATTGGCTGCCCGTCCATAGCATTCCGCAGCTGTCCTGGCCTCGGGAGGCTGCCCCCAGTTAGCGAACACACACCCGCTGCTTGCCCAGGCACTTGGCGTGACCCTCACCTGTCCCCCGCGGCAAGCAGGAGCCCCCCCCCCCCGAGGCCAGGGCAGCCGCAGAACGCTACGGACAGGCTGCCACTCAAGCGGAAATCCCGCCTACGTCCCGCCCAGCGTTCCCTTTGTACATGTGTAGATCCCATCGCTGCACTTACATTACGGGCAGAAAACTATTCAGTGAGTGAATGGGACTATCTGGGCAGCCCAAGAACTGATTGTGACTGACATGCAAACCTTTGCATTGACAATAACATTGTTTCCTTTCCAACATAGCTCATTCTGATGGTGTTCCTTTTGATGGGAGAGGGCAAACCTTGGCTCATGCTTTTTTCCCTGGACCAGGCATTGGAGGAGATGCCCACTTTGATGAGAGTGAGCGGTGGTCAGAGTACAACAGAGGTAAGCCATTCCTTATGAACTGCATAAGTATAGCTGATCAGGTCAGATCAACAGTCCATGTAACTTGCAGCTGAATCCTATGCACAATTATGCACATTCTGCAGTCCAAGAATGCCAGTTTGCATTCTAGGAATGTCATTGGTTTATGTCACCCTGACAGCCTTTCCTGCTTGATGATGGAACTTCCGGCTATGACATCACTTCCAGTCGGTCCCACTAAAAAGTGGGTACAGGTCTAAGACGTTGGAGAACCACTGGTTTCATGTTTTTAAATATTTTATGTTTTACTTAATGGGGTTACATTGTACTTTTTTGTTCCCTGTGAACCACCTTGGGCATTTGTTTCGGCATGGGAAAGGTGGAATATAAATTCTTCAATAAATAAAATAAAATAAAATAAATATACTCAGAAATAAGTCCTTTTAGTTAAATGTGATTTACTTTCAGGTAAGTGTGGATAGGATTGTAACCACAGTGGCTTTTGCTAAAAGGTTATTTGTACATAGTATCCCACATAGAATTCAGCAGGGGCCCTGCACAAGGATATGCAGAAGCTTCATGATTCCTATTTACATAGTCTTCTCTTGCCTTCAGACTGTCTGCCTGTCTTCCTGTAAGCTTATAACATTTGGCTGAAGGAAGAGACATTCTTACTTAGCATGACTGTAAAGAAGATAAACAGAGGTAATGGGTGCAGCGGGGTGCAGAAATAGGGTTCCCCTTATCTAGGGTTACCAGGTCCAAACTGGGACAGAGTACCTATACCTTTAACCATTGTGTAGAAGAGGGAATTTTGGCAGGTGAAGCTTTTGAAATCCTTCCACGATGAGCTGCATCTGCCCAAATTCCCTCGTCTATACTATAGTTAAAGGTATTGGCTCTCTGTCCCAATTTAGATCTGGTAACCCTACCCTTATCTGCTATTTCTGGTTTCTGCAGGGGTATGGGTAAGGCTACCAGATCCAAACGGTGACAGTGTGCCTATACCTTTAACCATTGCGTAGAAGAGAGAATTTGGGCAGGTGCAGCTTTTGAAACCTTTCCATGATGAGTTGCACCTGCCCAAATTCCTTCTTCTATCTATACAATGGTATAGGCACTCTGCCCCAGTTTGTATCTGTTAACCCTAGGCATGGGAACATATCCCCCCCCCAGATACTGGGGGATGCCTGTACATGCTTCTGTGGCTGCAATCTTATACATGCTTTCCTGGGAGTAAGCCGCATTGAATACAATGGGTCTTTCATCTGAGTAGACAGGCACAGGCTTGCACTGTTAAGTTGTATGGGGGTGTTTTTTATTGGTCAGCATTGTCTAAGCTCCCTGCCAGAAATCTCATGTATACAGCTTTATATATGACAAAAGTGTTATTCCATGGGATGAGATAAACTTATTTATTAGATTTATTTATAAACAAGAAAAGCAAGGTACCATATGCCCATTTATGAGCAACTCTCAAATTTGTCCCTTTTTTCTTTTGGGTTTTAGAAGTCAACCTCTTTCTTGTTGCTGCACATGAATTTGGCCATTCCTTGGGACTAGAACATTCCAACGTCCGTGGGGCCTTGATGTTCCCTACCTATTCCTATATGGACCCCAAAACCTTCCAACTTCCTTTTGACGATAAGCGAAGGATACAGAGATTATACGGTAATTTCAATGTGAAGAGTCTGTTTCTCATGAGGAGTTAACATTTTCATTGAAATCTCCATGCACACTCACATCACAGCTGCCATAGTTTTCATTGGCTCCTAACTAGCCTAGGGGAGCTGTGCTCAGATTTGGCATGTGGGTCTTCTCTTCTAGCCACACACATGGCTGTATCTGCCACCAAACAGGCAGCATTGTTGGCTCTGGTGGTGGTCATCAGCTGGCGTGTGCGCGTGCATGCGCATGCAGTGTGGAATGAGGGCTAACAAGCAAGGGCATCATCCTACCGGAACAGGGCGGTACCCCGTTCCGGTAGTTCCGGGGAGAGCGGGAACGGAGCAGCAGCACACAGCAGACTCCGCGCGCTGTTTTTGCCCGCCCGTCCACCCCTGCGCCTGGATCGCTCTGTAAGAGAGCTCTTCCGGGCACAGGGAGGCATTGCC
This sequence comes from Lerista edwardsae, assembly GCA_029204185.1. Classification (NCBI taxonomy): domain Eukaryota; kingdom Metazoa; phylum Chordata; class Lepidosauria; order Squamata; family Scincidae; genus Lerista; species Lerista edwardsae. The sequence continues at coordinate 15,374,690 of JAJKFI010000017.1, read as the reverse complement.
AGGCACCACAAGGGGGTGGGGAGCTACAGCTCACCCGTCCATCCCCGCGGCATTCCGGATCCTGGCGCCAGCAGCATTCCGGTTGCTGGCACCAGTGAATGACGTCACTGCTAACAAGCCCTGTTAGCTAACAAGGTTGACCATCTGTGTGGTGATGATATTGTCAAATGCAGTGCTCAGTACACAGTAATAGGTAGTGCAAAGGAAAAGCTCATAGGAATGGGAGCAAAATCTGCTGCCGCAAGAGCACATTTCTGAACTGGGACAAGAGAGGCGGTATTGATAATATTGTCCTAGATGTAAACTCATAGATAGAAAGGGCAAAAAGCATCAGGTACCCTAAGGCAGTGCTTCCAAACTTCCCAAACTCCTACAAAGGAGTTGGAAGCACTGTAATTGTGTGCAGGGGAGGGGCATGGCAGCAACGCAACCCCAGGATTGTGCTGCTTTGGTGGGAGGTTACAACTTACCTAAGGGGGTGCCGATCTCCGGGGTGTGTAGGGAGCCCCACAGATACCTCTGCAGCGTTTTCCAAGCCTCCAAAACAGCCTCAACAATATCTATGTTTCTCTTTCACAGGAATGAGAAAATGAAACCTTTGAAGAACATCCTTACGTATTTTGGAAAAAAAAAGTGATGTATTTATTTTCTATGCATGTCATATTTGTTTCAGAAAATGTCTTTTTAATCAAGTAAAGTGTCATAAAAGGAGTACAATTTGACGTCACGACATTTTCTGTGAGCCCTCAGCATGTGAATCAAGCTTTCTCACATGACCCGGTAAAGCTCTTAGGGGGTGCTTTCTCAGGGGCAGTGCCACAATTCTCCCTTGTTATGTGCATCTACTCAACAAACACATCCTGAGATTGCCCTGGTGATCAGTTTATACCTGGCCCTATCTAACGATGGATGGGCAGACAGGTGGATGCCGGGCCCCACAGTTGCATCACTATTTGCCCCAATCACAAGCACCTTTCATAATTATCTGTTGTAACACTGCAGCACTGTACAATGTCTACAGTGTCCAGGGCATTGGTTTCCAAACTGTGGGTCAGGACCCACCAATGGGTCGCGGGCCAATTTCAGGTGGGTTGCGAAGCACCTAGAGCAGCCATATTGAAAATATGGGATGATGGAAAGGGGGAGGGCTGTTTTCCACTATTCTGTTGGAAAATGGCTGAGAAATAACCCAACTTCTTGCTGCATTCTCAGGAAAACAGCAGACTCTGGCGTCATAATAATGGTACTTTCGGCCATGACATCACTTCCGCTGGATCCTGGACAAATTGTCATTCTAAAAAGTGGGTCTTGGTGCTAAAAGTGTTGAGAGCCGCTGGTCCAGAGAGATAATAATATAGAGCAGCAATTTTCAACATTTTTTATATCACAGTGCATTGACAAAGTGCTAAAACTGTCAAGACACAACATCAGCTTTTTGAGAATTGGCAAGGCACCCCGTGCTGCTAGCTGGGGACTCACTTCCCCCAATGGACCAACTATCAAATGATCCTCCCATGGCACACCTGCGAACCATCTGTGGCACACCAATGTGCCACAGCACAGTGGTTGAAAATCACTGATCTAGAGCCAGGGTCAAGAACAAGCACTATCTTTAGTGCAGCCAATATTTCAGGCAAGACAGAACACTTGTGTCGTCCTATATTTCCTGAAAAAACACCTTGCAACGTTAGTTTCTTTGCAGGATTAGCTCTAAGCTGAACAGTAGGCAACCTCCAAGATTCTCACTTGAAATGGGTACCTTTACTGTACACATGTACAACACATATAACGGTAGAGCTTAGCTTCAACCAAGATCCAGGAAAAAAGTTCAGGTTTATCTGTAAATGATTAATTAACTGTGGTTATGTAAGTTTTTCCCCCACTCCTAGTGATTTCAGGGGGGGGGGCAATAGAGGATCTATGAAACTCACTCCTTCCCTTTTCCCCCACCCCATGTGCAAACCAGTCACAAAAGTCCTAGTTTGGATCCAACCCTACAAAAACAGCATCATAACCACAATAAGAGCCACCATGCATGTTGATTGCTGTTTCTGTTCTATATTGTATTTTAGTATTTGATATGTAAACCATCTGGAGACTGTTGAAAGGTGGGTTACAAACCCTTTAAAAGCAAATAAATAAGTTCCCCTTCCATGTTTCTGCAATACAAACTCAGCTATTTATCTGTGGGCAATGGCTGTTTTGCAGGTTTATTGAGAACACAGAGATGCCATTTTCGTACATTTCCTACGCATGGTTCCCTGTGTTCTTTCCTTCCTACGCAGAAGTGCCGAGCATCAAGGAACCCGGCCATGACCAGGGTGGATCTATGCACACCAGTCCTTTGATGGAAAGAAAATAATAATTTACCATTGTGAAGTCTAAGTAATTTCTGCAAGAAGATAAAGTTGTGAAACCGCATATCAAGCAGAACAGTGCAATCATTAATAACAGACCACTGAGTGATTTAAAGTTTGACCATTAACCATTAACTTCTTAAAGATCGACAACACTGAATGGTACATTCTTTGTGAAGCTTTGTGAATGGTGCATTCTTTGTGCATCATCACAACTTCCTCACGAAAGAGGGATTTTCCAAGCTCGCTTGTACAGTTTCAGAAACTGAGAGGAGATAAAACTATCTGATTCTTACAGGGTTGTTTAAAGGTTATCGATGCACCAGAAACAGACAATCACTCCTTGCCTTTCTATAAACAACGTGCATACTCAGTGTAAGGACTGGAGCAGAGGCTTTATAAATGAATATACTTAGCTACTTATATTGACTCAGACGATTGGTCCATGAACCACAATATTGTACACTCTGAGCAGCAGTGGCTGTATTACAGTGTTTCCCAACCTGGGGGTCATGACCAGTGATGGTATCTGGTAATGAGGATCTGAAACGCTGGGTGGGACTTAAGTGTGATTGGCTGCCCGTCTGTTCGGTTCCGCCGCCTGCCCGCCCGTTGCGCGGGCTGCCCTGGCCTCGGAGGGGGCGCCTGCTTGCCGGGGGGGATGGGTGGGGGGCGCGCCGGGTGCCTGGGCGAGCAGGGGTGGGGTGCGCCAACCGGGGGCAGCCTGCGCGGTGGGCTGGCAGGCGGCGGAACGGAACGGACGGGCTGCCAATCACACGTAAGTCCCGCCCTGCGTTCTGGAACCTTATTACCAGATACCATCACTGGTCATGACCCCCATTGGGAAACATTCTTGGGCCATTCCCCCTTAAGGAGAGTGGCCCAGGAATGGGTGCCTGACAGCGCTGCAGCGATCGTGATGCTGCGGGCACCCCAGGATCCAGGAGAACCCCCAAGCTGCAGACCTGCTGTGGACTTGTGGAGGTCTTGGGCTAGCCCTGACTCCTAGATACTAGTTAGTGGAGAGCAAGAGTAGGAGAGATCTATTGCTTTCAATAGCATAGCTAGAGGGGGCATGCTGGTAAGTACTGCAGGTACTGCAATGCATCATTTAAGCAGCCCCTCCCACTTGCCGGGCAGCAATGGGAACATGCAGGCGCTCATTAAACTGAATGTGCATAGCCTTTGCTGCCCAGAATGGCTCGACAGTGAGTGAGAAGGGCCACTTACAGTGCATGCTGCAGTGCCTGCACTCCGTACTGTTCCCCCTTCCTCCGCAGGTACACTACTGATGGCTTCATGTCCTGCTTGTGAGCATCTCGGGGTATCTGGCTGGCCACGTGACATTGAACTAAATGCACCTTCTGTCTTAATCGACCAGGGTCTTCTTCTGTTCTTGAATACTCAGAAACACTCTCTTTTTATCATGCCTGTGATTGATCCAGGATTTAACCCTAGAAATGAAAACAGGTTCTTAGAGCAAAGTCTTTGCTTCAGTTATATCCCTTTCAAACACCATTGCAGGGAAGGGGGTAGATCAGACTGCATGTTTTGCATGGAGAAGGGCCCAGATTCAATTCCTGATATCTGCAGATACATAAGAATATAAGAACATAAGAAGAGCCCTGCTGGATCAGGCCAAAGGCCCATCCAGTCCAGCTTCCTGTATCTCACAGTGGCCCACCAAGTGCCTAAGGGAGTTCAGTAGACAACAAGATGCTTGCATCCTGTTGCCACTCCCTTGCACCTGGCATTCTGAAGTAGCTTACTATTAATGTAAGGAGGTTGCATCATCCATCATGGCATATAGCCCATGATTGACTTTTCCTCCAGAAATCTGTCCAGTCCCCTTTTAAAGGCATCTAGGCCAGATGCCATCACCACCTCCTGTGGCAAGGAGTTCCATAGCTTAATTACCCACTGGGTAAAAAAGTATTTCCTTTTATCTGTTTTACCTCTCCCAAAACTCAATTTCAGTGGATGTCCCCTGGTTCTGGTATTGTGAGAGAGGAAAAAGAACATCCCTCTAGCGAGTCTATCCCTCCCGTGCATAATTTTGTATGTCTCAGAGTGCAATCCTATACAAAGCCGGCCTAGTAAGGCCGACATAGCAAAGCCATATCCCAAGCCCATTAGGACCCGTGTAAGCCCCAGTCACCCCTATGGGCCTGCTTGGATCTGCACCGGCAAAATAGCTGGTGCAGAAGAACGTGGACAGGAGCAGCCCAAATCAGGGCCGCCTTGGCCGGGAACAGGCATTAGGATTTGGCACTATGGCCATCCTAGGACAAGTAGGACAAGTAGGTTTAAACATAGTTTTTACCCAAGTGCTGTGATCAGGCTAAATGCAGGGGTTTGAATCTGGTGGTCTTAATAATGTATACTGTATGGTACTTATATTTATATTTTTTAATGTTGTTTTTAAATGTTATTTGTATATGTTATTTGGTGTTGTCCAGTGTAAGATGTGAAGAGCACCTCATTTCGTTGTTCTCATACCGTGAGTACAATGACAAATAAATTTCTATCTATCTATCTATCCTGCATCACAACCGCATCACAAACGCCATCTCCGCCCACTGCACCACCCAGTTACACCCCCGGAACGCCTCTGGAACACCCTCGCGGAGGCCCTGTGCCGACCGAGTGACGCCAGCGCCTGTCTGGCGCATGGCTGGCACCCAAGCACCGGCACTGCTGCTCGCACTGATCCAGCGCAGGCCCAGCACCACAGCACTGACGTGGATGCGCTTTACGGCACTTTTGCGACAGCGTTTGGCCAGCGCAAGAGCGCAGCGCCAGCGCAAGGGGGGTATAGGATTGCGCTGCCAATCTTGTCCCCCCTCAGGCACGTTTTCTCCAGACTGAAGAGACCCAAATGCTGCAGTCTTTCTTCATAAGGGAGGTGCCCCATCCCTGTAATCATTTTTGTTGCTCTCTTCTGCACCTTTTCCAGCTCTATGCCCTTTTTGGGATATGGTGACCAGAACTGTACGCAATACTCTAGCTGTGGCCTTACCATTGATTTGTACAATGGCATGATAATATTGGCTGTTTTATTCTCAACCCCTTTTTTAATTACCCCAAGCATGGAATTAGCCTTCTTTATTGCTGCCTCACACCTTCATCGATACAGCTGGCTAAGTCCTCTGACACTAGAGAAGAAGCAGATGATCATAAGAACATAAGCCCAGCTGGATCAGGCCAAGGCCTATCTAGTCCAGCTTCCTGTATCTCACAGTGGCCCACCAGATGACTCAGGGAGCACACAAGACAACAAGATATCTGCATTCTGTTGCCATTCCCTTGGACCTGGCATTCTGAGGTAAATTCTGAGGTAAACACACTGGTGGCATGTCGAGATTCTCCACAGCATTTCTCTTTGACAACCACCAGAACCAGATGCTCCTCTTCAGACATGTACTCATAGGAACAGCCCCACTGGATCAGGCCAAGGTCCATCTAGTCCAGCTTCCTGCATCTCACAGTGGCCCACCAGATGCCTCAAGGAGGACACAACAAGATGCCTGCATCCTGTTGCCACTCCCTTACACCTGGCATTCTGAAGTAGTGTACTTCTAATGGAAGGGGGTTGCACCACCCATCACGGCCTTTATCCCATGATGGACCTTTCTTCCAGAAATCTGTCCAATCCCCTTTTAAAGGCACCTAGGCCAGACACCATCACCTGTGGTGAGGAGTTTTGCAGGTTAATTAAATAAGGTCTGCAGACACAATGCTAAGCCAATTACAGTGAGCCCAGCTCACTGTAAAACAGCCACTTCCTGTATGTTCAAAGTATACAAGGGGTCCTCAGACTGTGGGAGAAGCAAGCACCATGTGGAAAAGCATCACTCATAGAACCTTTATTTATTCCACACCATGTCATTGTGAAGTGTGAAGATGCCCTGAGAGAAAACCTGTTACATAACAATGCCTGCTAGGCCCTTGCAACAGTTTGATGTACTGTGGATCTTCCAACAAAAGACGTTCAATAGGAACCGTTTATACAGCTCATCATCAGTGTGACACCTTGTGTAATTTTAACCACACAGTGTACTGTAAATTATGAACAAGTCACCTGTTCTACCGATGAGAGCGTAAGATGAGGGTGTTGCAATGGATCTTGGTGGCAAACAAAGACTGGGCAAGTGAAGTAAAAAAAAAAGGTGGGGTTATACAATAGATGTCTTGGCTGAATTTTAAGAGACCAACTTCCCTATAGCCTGTGGTTTTTGCAGATAAAAGAAAAGATGGGACGAAGGAGAAAAAAATACCTCCTGCTTTGCTATGACATCAGCAGAAATGTCAACATTAAAAAAATTAGAAATGATTTAACGTTTCCTCCTGATTACTTTGGAATTATGACACTGGGGGCAAATACTGTATATGTGCAGGCATGCAGGTGAATGCCATAAAGTGAGTCACCTGGATTTTCACACCATGGTATATAAGCCCACTGTCTTGGGCTGCAGGACATCGAAGGCCAAAGATTTTCTCTTTGCACGACGGACAGATAACCTTCACCATGAGGCACATAATGTTCCTCTGCGCTGTGATCTTTCTGCCTTGCAGCCTTGCCTTTCCTTTGCCTCTCCCACTGCTCTACAAACCTGCACTTTCAAGGCTCAAGGATCTGAAATTCATAACGGTATGGAAACCATCAAAACCTGATCTGTTATGCCAGATAGCGGGACAGAAGCTGTCGCCTGAAAACTGAGCAAAGAGGCACCTTTTAAAGTAGGGAGGCTCTTCTTCCATTTCAAAAGAGGAGAGCTCCTGTCCCCATTTATCCCAGCACAGAATCCTTTCCAATAGCTGTCTGCTGGCATTTCTCCTGAATCTTTCAAATCTTTTAAAACTTTTAAACTTGTTAACCTTTTAAATTTTATGCTGTTTTTTAAAAAATATTTGGTGCTGTTCTACTCTTTGATGATTGTTCTTCTTGTCCATCTCAACGGTTTTTAATTTGTTTAATTCATTTCAATTTCAGGGTGTCGTTTTACTGAGTTTTTAATTTTTTGGAAATTGCTGTGAATTTTAGAAAAGTGGCATATAAATCAAATACATAAATAAATAAATCGGTCCCGTCCCCCCCAGACTATGGGCAATCCTAACCTGGAGTTAGGCTGGCACAGTTAAGCCAGCAACGTTTGGCTGGTACAGTGGACATCGTAAAGTGGGTTTGGACCACTCTTGGAGTCAGAGAGGCCAGCACACAAACATGCGCCATCCTCCCTGACTCCAAGAGTGGCCCAAACGTGCTTTATGGTGCCCTTGTGCCAGCCAAACTTCACTGGCCTAACTGTGCCGGCCTAACTCCAGGTTAGGATTGTACTCTGTGAGACCTTTGGGGGGGCAGGGAGCCGATTATTTATTTATTTTGTAAACTGCCTTTATGAACTTTTTTGGGGTTTCATATGATGGTTCATAAATGTTCCAACAGTAGTAGTAGTAGTAGTAGTAGTAGTAGTAGTAGCAAAAACAATGATAATAGCAGTGTGGGGCTAGGCAACACGGAGCTCATGTGCTTCCAGTAGCTCTTGGGTTGGTTCCCGGTAGCTCACAGCCCCTTGGTCTGGTGAATTTTTTTCTACATTTAAATACTGGGAGGGGAGAGAGAAACTAGGACCAGGAATGTTGTATTTATTAACCATCTGCTGTTGTGTGTGTGTTGCTTCTTGGAAGAGTCCCCTTCCCTGCTACCTCGCTCTGGCAAATTTGTGCCCATGAATTTGTGTTGCATGAGGTAGTGATTGTGGTTGTGTATCCGAAGCACTTGAAGGGCTCAATCCTGATAGCCTTCCAATGCTATTCTGTTCTGATAGTTCTGCTTTGATTAACCCTGGCTTTTCTTCAAGTAATGTATGATACACTGTTTGAATATTTGCACATTAGCTGCCTTTGTGTTATTACTATGATTAAGGCTGGAATCCTATAACACTTTCATGGGAGTAAACCCAATTGAAAACAAAGGAACTTACTTCTGAGTAGACATGTATGGGAGTATGTTGTAAGAGTGCAATCCTAACCTGGAGTTAAGCCAGCACAGTTAGGCCAACAAAGTTTGGCTGGCACAAGGACCACCGTAAAACACATTTGGACCAGTCTTGAGAGTCAGGGAGGATGACGCACGTCTGTGTGCTGGCCTCTCTGATTCCGAGAGTGATCCAAGCATACTTTACAGGGTCCCTTGTGCGGACCAAACTTTGCTGGCCTAACTGTGCTGGACTAACTCTGGGTTAGGATTGCACCCTAATACTATTAAACAAGAAACATGTAAAAAGAATATAGAAGAAGGAAAAAGAGTGTAGAAGAAGAAAAGAATATTTCCATTAAAAAAATTTCTGGAAATGAATAAAAGAATGTTTATGTGTATATCTATTTCTATTCGTGAAATGTTGGAAAGTTTGCTCAGAAACATGCTGACTTCTCATCATCCACCTCTTTATTCAGGCTTACCTTAACAGGTTTTTTCCACTTGTGGATAACGTTGTCAAGCACACCCTAGAAGACCAAATCAAGGCAATGCAGGAATTCTTCCATTTGAAAGTAACAGGAAAAATAGATGTAGAAACCATAGAGGTGATGGACCAGCCTAGATGTGGAGTGCCTGATATCCTGGAATACAGTACGTTTCAAGGATCACCAAGATGGCAAAAAAACTCGTTGACTTACAGGTTAGTTGTGTTTCATCTTTTAAATACTAGCTAACGAAATGGTGCTGTGGCGAAAAGGGATGTGGTGGTGGTGCGGCAGGTTAAACCGTGAGCTATTGAGCTTGCTGAACAGAAGGTTGGCAGTTCGAGACCACACAACGGGGTGAGCTCCTGTCACTTGTCCCAGCTCCTGCCACCCTAGCAGTTCAAAAGCTCATAAAAATGCAAGTAGATAAATAGGTACCACTTCGGGCCTGCCACATGACCACGGAAACTGTCCTCAGTTCCAGATCTGTGGAAACTGTCCATGGAAACAGCTCTTCAACCTAGAAATAGAGATGAGCACCACACTCTAGAGTCGGTCATGACTAGACCGTTCGGTTATGGGGAAACCTTTACCTTTTTAATGAAATGGCAGTTCCTACATGTGATGTATACATAATATTGTCCTCTGTTGTTCAAAGGATTAATAACTACACCCCTGACATGGCTAAAGACAAGGTGGACAGGGCCATAGAGAAGGCCTTTCAGGTGTGGAGTGATGTGACTCCCTTGAAGTTCAGCAAAACAACCAGGCCTGCTGATATCGAAATTCTTTTCGCGTCTGGGGGTAAGCATGTCTAGCTTGTTTTTTTGTGCTCAGTGATTTTCGTATTTGTCTCTCATACCTGCGAGGAGAGTCTGACACATGCAAATAAAAGGCCAATCCTGAACTGCCTAACTGCTGCGGGTGCAGCAGTAGCCAAAAGGCAGCCGCTGCAATCTCTGCAGGAAAAGGGGATGTTTGTCCCCTTTCCCCAGGGAAAGCTCCACTGCCCACAATGAGGCGGCTAAGCTCACCTCTGGCTATTTTGCCAGTGGTGAATGAGCAGACCTGTGTTGGACTGTCCTAGCCCCCATGGGGGATAGGATCCAGTGGTGGAAGCCAATGCCTGGTCCCACCCCCTCGCGGCCGGTTCACCATATCATGCCATGTGCACTCCCATCAA
>JAJKFI010000017.1:15347936-15358864 GCA_029204185.1 Lerista edwardsae | reverse complement strand
GGCGTGACGCAACGGGCGGACTGCCGCTCAAAGGTAAGTCCCGCCCAGCATACCGGATGAATAACGCCACTGGATGCACCTCTGCATTTACCCCTGATAACTGGGCAACAGGCACTTTTTTCAAGTGGTGCTCCTCTTATATTTACCAAGGGGAGAGTAATTGTTCCTCTTCCCCACTGAGCAGTGTCTTTTCTATTGGCTGTTGCAGGTGGTGTTCTGCATTTTTTTAGATTGTGAGCCCTTTGGGGACAGGAAGCCATTTAACTTTCTTTCTTTCTTTCTTTCTTTCTTTCTTTCTTTATTTATTTATTTATTTATTTATTTATTTATTTTTATCATCATCATCATCCTGTAAACCACTTTGTGAACGTTTTGTTGAAAAGTGGTATATAAATACTGTTGACTGATAGATTGATCGATCACTTGATTAGGGTGGAGGAATTTGTGCTGGATTGGGCTATAAAGAAAAACTTTGCTTACCTCCCTGTAAGCCCCTTGGCTGTCAATTGGTGTCATCAAACCTCCACCAGCTATTTAGTGGGGTAAGTCAGAGGAGCTTCAGGGAGTGAAGGCGCAATCCTAAACTGAGTTAGGCCAGCATAAACTAAGCCAGCAAAGTTTGGCCAGCACAAGGGACACCGTAAAGTATGTTTAGACCACTCTCGGAGACAGAGGGACCAGCACACGGATGTGCATCCTCCTCTGATTCCGAGAGTGGTCCAAAAACGCTTTATGGTGGCCCATGTGCTGGCCAAATTTTACTGGCTTAGTTTATGCCAGCCTAATTCCAGTTTAGGATTGCGCTCTGAGTTGGCTGAGAAAAGGGGAAAAGTGTGCTCCAAGATCAATCACAGCCTGGGGTAATCGAAGTGTATTTACACAGCACAAGTTAAAAACTTTGAAGAGAATCTCGCCAGAAATGATTTGGAGAGAAAAGCATGATGGAAATAATAAAAATGAATAAATTGATGTGATAATTTTTCATTTCTTTCTAAACTGCCATTTTAATTTACATTTGCCCATGTTTCTTTCACACAGGAAAAAGGACCAAATGAACAACCTCAAGGAATATTCCTGAAGAATTTAAATATCCCTGTTGTTACTTATATTCATTAAAAAAAAAAGTATGCCTTTTCAATAAAGGAAAACATCAAGAATTCATGAAACTGGAAATGGTGATGTGAAATCACACACACACACACACACACACACACACACACACACACACACACACACACACACAACTGCAGATTAACACCTATAAAATGGCTATTTGAGGGAAGACAAAAACTTCCCTCATTTATTTTCTTATTTATTTTCATTTACTCATTTACTTCCCTTATTTATTTTCATTACTTCCTAACATTTATTTTAAAACATGCTCTCAAAGATAGGGGTTGCTCAGCAGGTGAAGATTCCCCAGTGTAGCAGTGTAGGTCAGGGTGCACTTAGGGGGAATTAGGCATGTGTGAGATGAAGAAGAGAGAGAAAGCAAAGGATGCAGATTGCAATGACCAGTTTATCTGGCGTTTCTTTACCTAAATAGGTGAGGTAAGGCCTACCTGGCAGCAGGTTGCACCTGAGGTGCAGGAAGTTCACCACTGATATCCTTACCACCATTGTCACGGTCTCGTCAAGCAGAGTGGCAGTGGTGATAGCAGGGACGAACGGAGCCCTGAGTGCACCCATGGCAGGGTGACGAAACCACGCCCCCAGCATGTCTCCCCACCCCCGTGCGTTGCCCAGCCACGCCCCCCTGCACCTGGAATAGTTCCATTTTGGAGTGGAACAGACGCGAGGGAGGGAGGGAGGGCAAGGCAACGGCAGGTTAGTCCACAGACTCCGTGCAATGGCGCCCGGCCGCTGCCAGAGCCCATGGCTCGCGCCACCCCGGGCTACACCCTTCCTCCGCCTCTGGGTGATAGAGGCAGCACCACCATTACCACCAAAACAACACACAGAAAAAGTGGTAATTCGCTTCCCCACCACGTCAATCACAGACCTACCATTAAGCGAGGAGGTAATATCACTACCTCCTGGGAGCTCTGGGCGGGAGGAAGGCGGTGATGAGGCAGCTCACCTCTTGGAGAGGCAAGCAGGTTTGGCCCTTTGTCATCGTTTGGCTCTGAAATGGAGCCTGGCTTGAAATAGGTGCGTGGAAGAGCGGCGCATGGAGCAGGGAAACAGCAGAAGGGGTACCTCCTCCTCCTCTGCCCCTGGGTGCACAGTTGGCTGGGTCCACAACTGCACCACATTCCTTACTCAGTTCCTTTGAATAAAACAGGAAGTGCAGGACATGCTGAGACGGATCAACAGGGGTAGTAGTCCCACCAACTTTTGTGTGGGTTTGGGGGATCACTCCCAGTTTATCCTGCACTTTCTGTGCTATTTAAAGGGACCACACAAGTTAAGGAAGTAGGGAAGTCAGAGTGACTCTGTCTATGGCCGTCTGAAGGGCAACAGTGATATACTTTGGCATTTCAAGTCTGTTTGCCGCTCCCCACAACCACTGCTTGACATTAAACTGAATTGTTTGCTTCATCTCGGGGCCAGCCCTGGGTGGGGGAATCAAAATAATGCAGCACAAGTGGCAAAATAATAATAATACAAGCCAAAAAGGCTCATAAACAAGCAAAAATCCTCTTAGAGTAAGGTGCATGCATGTGTGCATGCATGCGTGTGTGTTTGTGTGTGTGTGTGTGAACTACTTAAGAACTACTTAAAGGTGGAAATAAATATTTAATAAATAATAACTACAAAAATTAAATATTGTGAGAGACAGAGAAGGTAAGAAGAAGGGTATGAACTCAGCTTCTATGAAGAGGGGAAAGGGAGACGAGACAGATATCACAACGTGACAGACACAAGCGTTATCATTATTCAGTGGTTCAGCCACGTGTACGAGTGAGATTTCAACCAAAACAGAATCTAAAATGAGCCTGTCTGGGTTAGAGGCATGAGGCAGAGGCGGAGGAAGGGTGTAGCCCGGGGTGGCGCGAGGCATGGGCGCTGGGCAGCGGCGGGGCGGCAAGGTGCCATTGTGCGCAGGGGCGGTTCTACTCAAAATGGCCCCCATGGCCCCCAATCAAAACGCTCCCCATGGGGCCACGCAACGTCATAATGTCGTGACGTCGTGACGTCATAACGTGCACCGCGCGACCCCCCACCCCCGCTCTAAAAGGTGGGAGGGGGCGCCGGGCGGCAGCGCCTTCCCTTTGCTCCGGCTGGCTCTTTAAGGCCAGCGAGAGCAAGGAGAGCGCAGCGCCTGGGCGGGGGCGGGGCGGGCCACGGGCGTCATTTTGGGGGCATGGCGTACCATGGTTACGGCGCCCACTCCCAATATGGCGCCCAGGGCTCGTGCCCCCCCAGCCCCCCTAGATCTGCAACTGATTGTGCGGAGTCTGCGGACGAACCCGCGCACTGTTTGGCCCGCCATCCCTCCCTCGCCTCCGTTGCGCTCCAAAATGGAGATATTCCGGGCGCAGGATGATGCACGGGGGCGGGGCGATGTGCTGGGGGTGCAGTTTCGTCACCCTGCCATGGGCACGCTCGGGCCTCCATTCGTCCCTGGCATGAGGGGACAAAAACAGAACTAGAAAGCAGAGACAACCAAAGAGATGGCTGTGTCTTGATCTGCTCACTGTTCACTCAAAGCTTCCTCTTCATGACAAGGACTCTTAACCGATGTTTCAGTTCCTCTGAGGTGGAGACTGGGAAGGTGGTTTTCTCTCTCAAGTGAACAAAGGCTGTTGTAGTGTATGTACAAACTGTATAAACGCAGGGTTCTTGTTCGACCTGTTAAGGCAGTGGCTCTCAAACCTTTTAGCACCAGGACCCACCTTTTAGAATGACAATCTGTCTGGGACCCACCAGAAGTGATGTCATGGTTGGAAGTGCCATCATTGTGACGCCAGAGTCTGCTGCTTTCCTGAGAATGCAGCAATCAGTTGGTTTATTTCTCAGCCATTTTCCAATGCCAGAGTGAGAGCGCAATCCTATACCAGCTTTTTGCCAGCGCTGCACCCTTGTGCCGGTCCAGTGCTGTCACAAACGTGCCGTCAGTCAGGTCTGCACCAGCGGGTTGGGCGCTGGACATGCGCAGGCAGCAGTGCCAGCACTCGGGCACTGCTGTGCCTGTCAGCTGTGCCAGTCATGTACCGACCGCACTCAGTCGGCATAGGACATTGCAGAGGGTGTGCCGGGGGCATAATAGGGCGGCACAGTGGGTGGCAACGGAGCCGCGACGGGCGACGGCTGTAGCACCAAATCCTAAGCCCCAGCCAAGATGGTCTGGATTTGGGCCACTGCAGTGCACATTTACCTGTGCCTGCGAACCAGCAGGCGCAGATCTGAGCAACCCCATAGGGCTAGCTGGGGCTTACCTGGGTGCAACGGGAAAACCTCCCCTTGCCCTACGCTGAGCTGCTTCTGCCTCCTACTGGGCTTAGGATACAGCCCTGCTCCCCCAGCATTGCTAGGCTGGCGCTATTTAGGATTGGGGTGTGATGGCGCAATCCCAGGGATTGTGCAGTGCCTACATGATGTCATTGTGTCAGTACTATGTCGTTAGCACCAACGCGGGGGCACCAAGCGGCACCCCTGTGTCAGCCCTAACGCTCCGAGACCGTCACTGCCTGCAGCAGTGCCCGCGCTGTGCATCCTCTGCGCCTGCTGGAGTTGGCCAGCGCAGAGGCATGCCGAGAAGGGTGGGGGGAGGGTGGGGGGCACTCTTGGGTGGGCAGTGGGGGGGGGGCTGACAGGCGTGCTGGCCCAGGATGGGAGTGGGCTCAGGATTTGACCATAGGGCTGAATCCTAGGTCCGTTCCCCAGGCTGCACATCCCCAGTTCAGCCAAGTGATCTCCTTGGGTCTGTGCTACCTGCTGGCCTGCCTGTTCCAGCGCAGTATAGGATTGCACTCCCCAGTCTATTCTTCGGCATAGATCATCCACAAGGGTGACTGCAGCCATTTCTGTCCCAAAATCAGACCTGAAGCCAAATGGAAAGGGGTCCAGTTAATCATTTGGGTATTTTACAATTCCATTCACACCTGCTGTATGTGTAAACCAGGCTCCCAGTTTCATTGCCTTCATCCCAAGGAGAGGAGATAGAATTAAGTTCTGAACACATTGCTTCAACTAGGTTACGGTTTCCAAATACTTCAAACATGAAACGTATAGATTAAAAAATCATCTTTGTAGCACGCGTCATGCTTGTGGCAATTCAAATTAGGACAATTAGAGTCCGACAATTTTTGTTAGGACAATCAGGGAGAATGTTCATCAATCCATTTTTTCAAAAATAAATATGACAACATAAAACAAGACTGCACTAGAACAGTAGGCGCAATCCTAACCTGGAGTTAGGCCGGCATAGATAGGCCAGCAAAGTTTGGCCAGCACAAGGGCCACCGTAAAGTATGTTTGGACCACTCTCACAGCAGCATCCTATAATGGACGTAGTGTGACGCAACATCATTGCATCGGCGCTACATCATTAGCGCTGACACGGGGCACCGAGCAACACCCCCGCGTCAGCGCTAACACTCTGAAGCCAATGCTACAAGTAGTGTCGGCTTCAGAGTGCTGACGGGGAGCATTCCTTGCGCCGGCTGAAGTGGGTGGATACAAGGGAGGAACCATCCCATTGCAAGTCAGGGATTGGTGGGGAGGGGAGGTTGGGGGCGGAACATGGGTGGGCTCAGGAGGTGGCAGATCCGAGGAGTGCATTGGGGAGGCTGGAGCCTTTCCTACTGTAAGGGAGGGAATGCTCCCTTGCCGTGGGAGAGGCTCCAGCCTCTCCTAAGCAACGTTGGATATGGCGCTGGCCCGTCAGCCTCGCCAGTCTGGCGCTTCTTAGGATCGAGCCCTCAGAGTCAGAGAGACCAGCACGCAGATGCGCGCATCCTCCCTGACTCAGAGAGTGGTCCAAGCATGCTTTGCAGTGGCCCTTGTGCCGGCCAAACTTTTTTTTTTTCCCTTGGGATTTATATACCGCCTTTCTTAGGTCACCAGATTTCTCTAGTGACTGTAACTCAAGGCAGTTTATATAGGCAGACTTTATTCAGAAACCCGAAGGTTTTTACAATTTTTACAGAAATGTTCTATCTTTCAAGAACATTTCACATACAGATGGATCTTTCTGGATTTAGTCCTTCTTTCTGGCCACCCGTTTGTCTTCTTGCTGGCTGATAAACGGCTTCCCTGCTCCCACCAGAGAAGCGGCTGAACTTCGGCACAATTCCCCCTCACACAAGGCAGCTGAAGCTCAGCTGTTAATCAGTCGCAATTAACGAGGTCTGCCGCTCACAGAGACTTCCGGCTGTCCCGAACTGGTGACCTTCAGATCTTCAGCTCTTATCTTCAGGCAAACGGAGGCATTAACCCTCTCGACTAAATCTTCTGCCGACTTTGCTGGCCTAACTGTGCCGGCCTAACTCCAGGTTAGGATTGCGCTCTGTAAATAATTGACTTTATTTGCAGAAATGAATAAAAATAAAAGTTATTATAGCACTTGTCCCTTTGTGCTTCCCCCCTTCCCTCACATATTATATTTCAGTGTAGTCATAAGGGCCAAAAATCTGATATTTCTCACAGGTCCTTCTTTCATATTTAGAACTGTTAAGTTGCCTCCAGCGCTTTGCACAGAGAATTCTAACGTGGTAACAATGCGTGAATCAGTAACAATGCGTGACATCAGTTCAGTCACAGTCTTTGCTGAGGATTATCCCTTTTATGCGTCCTGCAAATTCTCCCCATTCATTTTCCCCCCAACGTATTTGCCACACTAAAATCCATTCAATCATTTAGAAACACAGGTGTGAAGAGTGTACACAGACCAAGTGTACCAGGAAATGCTTAGGCAAACCAGAGCTTTAGACCTGAAATATTTGACAATAGCCCTTTCACTCCCTTGCCAGGCTACCATCCTGCACCATTTTGTACTGTTTGCATAGGATGAGCACACTTATATAAGGAGTCTTTTTGTTTCTTATACCACGAAGCTATTCTCTCCACTAAGAGGTTCAATGGTCCAGTTTTATGATGCAATGAAGCAGTTCCGTGAATGACAGCAAATAATGTCCTGGTGTGATCACCGTGATATTCCCTTGCCACAGGGAGTCTTCAGACTCCCCGACCCAGTGTTGGATATGGCGCTGGCCGGCCGGCCTTGCCATTCCGGTGCTGGGTAGGATTGCGCCCAAAATGGCAGTCACACTGGAACGGCAAATTCTGGAACTACTCTAGTTCTCTGCGCATTCAGTCAGTGGCGGATCTAGGGGGGCAGGGGGGCACGAGCCCTGGGCGCCATCTTAGGGCCATCTAGGGGGGCGCCAGTGGCCCCCGCAACATTGCGCGGGTAGACCTGGGCTCCGGAGCCCAGGTCTACCCATTGGGACCACGCGCTCCCTTGAGGGAGCCCAGGTCTACCCGGGGCTGCTTCTGGTGGGTAGACCTGGTCTCCCATAGGGGCGCACTTCTATTGGGTGCCCCAGGCACCATTTTGACTAGGTCCGCCCCTGCATTCAGTAGGAAACAGAGGAAGCCTGTAGATAGAAGATAGCTGAAATGGGTGAGGTTAACAGGGGATGTAGCTGAAGGGGGAAACCTAGACATTCCAGTATTATTAAGGAAAACAGAGAAGCAGTGAAAGTCTGCTCAAGGAAGGAAGTTAAGGATAATCTAAGATGGCCAAAGCTGAAAGGCAGCCCAGCCCTTACCTGCAGGCAGGCCAACTGGTCTACGCTGCATCCTACACAGGATAGGCAGCAGAGGGAGCTCACCACTAGGCAAGGGGATGTTTGACCCCTTACCTGTAGGTAAGCCCCAGGCAGCCCCATGGGGCTGTTTGGATCTGCACCAGCAAAATCACAGGTGCAAATCCGAGCAGTCTGGATCAGGGCCATCCAGCCTGGGGACAGGGGTTAGGATCCAGCCTAATAGCCAGATCCAGACGCACACTCCCCCCAACACACACACACACACACACACACACACACTCCCTGGGCCAGACCCAGCAAATTCCAGAAGTTGATTTATTTCTTGTCCTTTATCTGTTTCTTTCATTGCCTTGAAAGTGCCTTCAGTACAAATGACCAGGACAATTGGAAACACATTAAAAAACAAGATACTGTACATCAAACACTTCTCCCAACAAGAAGCCTGGGAGAAGAATGAAGTTTTTGGCCCTCTGGGGCTTCCTCTGTGTTCACAATGCCTTATAAAAGCATACAAACATCACTTCCATTTTTCACCCAAAAACTGGAGGCACAGGGTTTTTGTTTTTTGGGGGGGAAGGGGGGGTTCCCGAAATGGCCATTCTGAGGCCCACAGAGGTTGTGGGGCAGTTGCACGCGGCCTCTGCAGGCCTCAGAAAACCCTCCAGACCCATCTGGGGCACAGCGCCAGCAGGGTTTGGAGGGCAGGGGTGCCCAAGTCCGCAGGTTTGAATTACCTTCAGATTTCGGTATCCACAGGGCTTCTGGGAACAGAATCCTTGAGGATACCAAGTCACAACTGTACTGGCAGTTTAGTTTTCAATTCTTTTTCTCATAAATTCCTGGCTCGGATTAGGCCTCCTTCCCAGCATGCTTTATACACCCTTTTTAAAGGCAGGGGAACATCCATTGTTTTGCTGCAACAAGGTTAAAAGAAGAGATTTGTTTATGTTCCCCTACCTTTTGAAGGTGGTGGCGCAGAGGGTTAAACCCCTGTTGCTGGGCTTTCCGACCGGAAGGTTGGGAATTCAAGACTGTGCAACAGAGTGAGCTCCCATTGCTTGTCCCAGCTCCTGCCAATTTAGCAGTTCAAAAGCACCTAAATGCAAGTAGATAAATAGGGACCACTTCAGTGGGAAGGTAACGGCGTTCCGTGCGCTACGGCCATATAAATATGACCACGGAAACTTGCCCTCGGACAAAACACCGGCTCTACAGGCTTTGAAACGGAAATGAGCACCGCCCCCTACAGTTGGTCACGACTAGACCATTCAGTCGTGGGGAAACCTTTACCTTTTACCTTTTTAATAGGCATCCCAGTATCCATTATATCTGTGGATAACTGAAACCGTGGATACCAAATCAGTGGATACCGGGGAACACCTGTAGTTGACTTGCCTGGCAATCAAGAGTAACAGTTGGCACTCAGAGTAACTTCTGCACTCAGTGTGGGGCCTTTCCACACTATGGTAAAACTTGTTCCAGCACTACAGAAAATGTTCCCTTAATATGCACTTTTCAGGTCTCTATCTGCCACCTGGTGGACAGTGAAAGTTTTGCCATGACAGCTTTATATCTAGAAATGCATCAGGCAGGACTACGGACTTCCTTTATTCTCAACAGAAAATCTCTCATTTGCTGCAATTAAACCAGCCGTTTCAATATTTTTGGATGGTTTTGTTAAATTAGAAATACAAAGGCCCAACATTATTTCACAATGTCAACAAACGTTTTTGTCTGTGCATGGATAAGAAGAGCTATTGAGGACTTGATTACTCAATTATCAAAGTTACGATTCAGAGATTTTATATTCCAGAGTGTGCCAAGATAACAAGTCCTTCCTACCTGGGAAAGAAAGAAAGAAAGAAAGAAAGAAAGAAAGAAAGAAAGAAAGAAAGAAAGAAAGAAAGAAAGAAAGAAAGAAAGAAAGAAAGAAAGAAAGGGCGCAATACTGACCTGCGCTGGAACTAGCAGGCTGGTCAACCTGTGCTATATTCATGTCCCCTTACCCTGGGGTAGGTGCTTTGGGGGGGGGGGGTTGGTAGGTGTGTGTGTGCGCGCACGCGCACCCTTTTAACTTATTGTTTGTTACATTGTACTTTTATGTTCTCTGTAAGCCACCTTGGGCATTTGCCTTCAGCATAGGAAAGGCGGGGTATACATTCTTCAAATAAATTCCTAAATACAATGGTTGAAGGCAGTGGTTCTCAAACATTTTAGGACCGGGACCCACTTTTTAGAATGACAAATCTGTTTGGGACCCATTGAAAGTAATGTCATAGCCAGAAGGGCTATCATTGTGACACCAGAGCCTGCTGCTTTCCTGAGAATGCAGCAATAAGTTGGGTTATTTCTCAGTCATTTTCCAATACCAAAGTGGATCAGAAAGAAAAAAGCCTATTTACAACCTTGACACAAGCAAAACAACCACACAACCCTCCCCCTTTCCAGCATCCCATCTTCCCATATTTTCAATGATGGCTGCACTAGGTGCTTCATGACCCACTTGAAATTGGCTCGTGACCCACTGGTGGGTCCCAACCCACAGTTTGGGAACCACTAGTTAAAGATATAGGCACTGGTTAAAGGTATAGTCCCAATTCGTATCTGGTAATCCTACACATAAACAAGGTTTATACCAAAAACAAGTAACAAATGTCTGCCTGAATGGTTGTACTTATTGTGCAATTCTAGTTCACCCAAATGTCGTCTGTGTGCATGAGCGCTTTTTCAAGTACTGCATTATTTGTATGGGTGGCAGATCTACAAAGGGAGGGGGTGCTGTGTAGGTCATTGCTACCCTCCATGCATAGACAAAAACACCACAACACCAGAGTTGCTGTGACAATGAGAACTTGATGCTGCCATCACCCAAAGCCAGTTTCTTGTCTGTAGGAAATGTAACACTTATTTAAAAAGGGAACTTTTCCTCTGGTGGAAAATAAAACTGTAATTCAATCATACCTATCAAGCTTCGAAGATGAGTGTTTTAAGTTTGCATGAGGTAGGAATTTGCTTATCTAACTGTCTCACACTAGTTGAGTCAAATACTATAATTTTCTTCACTGGTTCTTTCCACCAGACTTTGTTTAGCATTTTGTAAATGTCTGCTCTCTTGCCCTGGGATTTTTAAAAAGGCACAGAATGAAAGTGTTGTGGAAGACATGAGTGTGTGTGTGTGTGTGTGTGTGTGTGTGTGTGTGTGTGTGTGTG
>JAJKFI010000017.1:15193649-15336914 GCA_029204185.1 Lerista edwardsae | reverse complement strand
TTGCTCCCTGGAAGGACAGATACTGAAGCTGAAGCTCCAATACTTTGGCCACCTCATGAGGAGAGAGGACTCTTTAGAAAAGACCCTCATGCTGGGAAAGATTGAAGGCAAAAGGAGAAGAGGGCGGCAGAGGATGAGATGGTTAGATAGTGTCACCGAAGCGATGAACATGAAATTGGGCGAACTCCGGAAGCTAGTAGAAGAAAGAGAGGCCTGGCGTGCTGTGGTCCATGGGGTCACAAAGAGTAGGACACAACTTAGCGACTGAACAACAACAACACTAAAATATGAGGAATCAGAGTTGCTCAGTGTAGCAGCACCTTAAACAAACACCTGTTCCATCTACAGCCCAATCCTAAGCAATGTTCCAGCACTGATGCAGCCGTGCTAACAGGGTGCACACTGCATTTTGTGGCCGGGGCTGGGGGGCAGTTAGGGCCGGCCTTAAGCCAATGTGACCAATATCATAACACTGGGCCCTGCATTTTGGGGGGCCCTGCACCAGCGCAGTGAGCATATCGCCTGCTGATGCAACCAGTATCTCTATGAACTGTAAGTCTGGGCCCTCCCAGTGCCCCCGCCTCCACACAGCCCAAAATGGGCCTCCTGGAAGCAGTCGGCAATGACGTCATCATGTCACTACCAACTATTTCCAGGTGCTTTCCACAAGCGCTTTTCTTGGTGAGTGGGGGCCACACTGGGAGGGTAGGGGGCCCCACAGGAATGTGCCACATTGGATCCTGCCAGCCCTGGGGGCAGTCATGGAGGCCTCCACCAAGTAAGGGAACATTTGTTCCCTTACCTTGGGGCTGCATTGCAGCTACATCTGTGCGGGAAGTTGGTTAGGATTGGGCTGCTAATTCGGAATTTTCTGCAAGGCTGCAGGGTTCACAGGGGTGTTTCCCAGAAGCCAGGAACTGAACTGGGCACCCTCATCCTTCAAAGCAAATGCTCTCCTGTTCCAAGCTGCTGCCACTCCCCAACCACAGCCCTGCCCTTCCTGGGTGGTGATCAGCTTGCCTCCCTGGCAGTGCCACTGTACCAATGAAGTTGACTCAGATGCTTTTGCAAGAAAGAGGGAGGAACGCTTATCCCTTCAAGCTCAGTTAAGCTTGTACCCTATAGATAAGGGTGGGTTTTTTTTTGTTGAAAACCACGCTTTGGGTGTTAACCACCACCTTTTGGTGTTTAAAATATCTGCATAAAAATACAAAACGCCGCATTTTGGGTTTAAGACAGTGCTGTTCAAACTGTGGGTCAGGACCCACTTGGTGCGTCGCAACATGATGCCAGGAGATTATGTTACCATGACAACACTTCCTGCTTGATTATTTCACTTCTGGCTATGTCATCACTTCCAGGTTAATGACATCAGTTCTGGTGGGTTCTGACATGAGTGCCATTCTAAAAGGTGCCCGGTCTAAAAAGTGCCCACTCTAAAAAGTGCCCGATCTAAAAAGTTTGAAAACCACTGGTTTAAGATATTTTCCAGAAATTAAAATAGACTACTTTTCCAATTAGAAATAATACTGTGGCTGCATCTGCTGACACTACATCACCTGTATCATATACCTCGTCCACTTTTAAAGCATTTAAAATTAATAAAAATGAGAACTTGGATCGAGAATCTATATACTATATATAAAATTGTGTGTGTGTGTGTGTGTGTGTGTGTGTGTGTGTGTGTGCATTCCGCATAGGCTCCACAACGCCTGGAGCGATTGACACCAAACTTGGCAGGGGGTACCACATAAAAATGATTGAAAACGGCTGACATCAGTGTGGAATCCATAGTTTCTGGGGTTGCCGAGACGAGCGGTGATGCTCCCGACGCCGGTGGAGTCTGGGTTCGGCCCCCCTCGACATGGGGGGCGAGAAGGGGTGCAAAACAAAATGTCCACCATGCCCTGCTGGAACGCCTGGAGCAATTGACACCAAACTTGGCACGTGTATGCCTTGCAGTCTGGCGACAAACACTGCAGTGGTCAGACCCCCTAGTGCCCCCAGAGGTGGGGGTGCACAGGGGGCGCCACGTAAAAATGATCGAAAACAGCCGACATCGGTGTCAAATCCAGTTTCCAGGGTTGCCGAGACAAGCGGTGATGCTCCTGATGCCGTTGGAGTCCAGGTTCAGCCCCCCTTGGCGTGGGGGGCGAGAAGGGGTGCGAAACAACACATCCACCATGCCCTGCTGGAACGCCTGAAGCAATTGACACCAAACTTGGCAAGCGTATGCCTTGTGGTCTGGTGACAAACACTGCGGTGGTCAGACCCCCCTAGTGCCCCCAGGGGTGTGTGTGTGCAGGGGGTGCCATGTAAAAGTGATCAAAAACGGCCAATATTGGTGTCGAATCTGTAGTTTCCGGGTTCGCTGAGACGAGCAGCGACGCTCCTGACGCCGTTGGACTCTGGGTTCGGCCCCCCTCGGTGTGGGGGGCGAGAAGGGGCACAAAACAAAACGTCCACCATGCCCTGCTGGAACGCCTGGAGCGATTGACACCAAACTTGGCACGCGTATGCCTTGTAGTCTGGCGACAAACACTGTGGGGGTCAGACCCCCCCTACTGCCCCCGGGGCTGGGGGTGCACAGGAGGCGCCACATAAAAATGATCGAAAACGGCCGATATCGGTGTCAAATCCATAGTTTCCAGGATCGCTGAGACGAATGGCAACACTCCCGATGCCGTTTGAGTCCTTTTCCTGTCTAATAGAAGCTTGGGATAATTTGTTACCTCGGGCAACGCCGAGTAACAAAAAGCTAGTGTAGAATAAAAACACATAACATTGCAATTTGCTATTTTAATCAAGAAATTTTTGGAAAAAATATCACCAAAAAAAACACAAAAACACATCCTACCTATAGAAGATTCCACCCCGAACTCTAATTATTTTTCAAGTAGCAAGACAATTACTGGAAGAAATAAAAGTATATCAATATCAACATTATTTTTATTTGTTCACAAAGTTGGTAAAAGGAACCAAGAATTTTTCAAATTTGCTGCATGCTGTTTGCAGCCTCTCAGACACGGTTAAAGAATATTTAGACTCTGCACCAAGGATTCCAGATGATTAATCTGGCAATGCTGAAACAGGCCGTCAGTGAGCACCTGACATTACACTAATAGACAGGGACACCCGATTTCTAACTTTTATTGATGTCACCATCCCGGGAGACCACCGCGTGATTGAAAAGGAGTTTGAAAAAATAGACAAGTACCACGAATTGTGCCATGAAACTACTCGACTGTGGGTTAAACATACGAAAGTGCTGCCTGCCATCATTGGCGCACTAGGAACAATATCCCTGAACTTTGATAAATATTTTAAACAACTAGAAATAGCAGCAAAACACCTGCTGAGCTACAATGGACTGCTATCATTGGAACTACTTCGATTCCTCGCCTATACCTGCGAGATTCCTAGGTCTCTGGTTGAGACCCGACTCTCGCAGGCAACGCCAGCTAGTGATTCTGTGATTTAATTTTTGTGTTGTAACACCGTACATCATTAGCTGTGTATCTTTTTTAAAAAGAATAAAATTTTGTGGTCCTGCACTAATTTATCTTTACCCAGTTGCTCAATGCAACTGTTAATTGCAATCAGATCCAGAGTGATAGGGGGGTAACTAATAAAGGTATAGCCCAGTGCAGAGGGCAAAATGTTACCCTGGAAGTGACATCAAGTGATGCCACAGTTGTATTTTCATTTTTCTCTAGTTTTTTTGGCCATAGCTCTTGATAGAGTAAAGATATTACACTCTGGTTTGTTTCATTGCATTCTGCATTAAATTACCTTTCCAATGATACGTAACGTGATGGTATTATTCATACACACCAAGTTTTTCACGATTTTGGACACTAATGTCAAGCTCAGCCTGTTGCCCCCCTAAAGCTTGTTGCCTGGTGCAATTGCCACCCCCTGCACTTCTTTAGCTACAGCCCTGGTATGCATGGAATGGAACTCCCACAGTCTATTCTCTCTCCGAGAGAGAGAGAGAGAGAGAGAGAGAGAGAGAGAGAGAGAGAGAGAGAGAGAGAGAGAGAGAGAGAGAGAGAGAGCGCAATGTAGATTAGGATAATGATGCATGGGCGGGGGAGGGTAAAACCTTACCGTGTGCCAATTCCTTGACTTAAATCCTTCCCCTCCCTTGCAGACCCAGTCCAAAGCAGGCTCCCCTCTCCCATCTGTTTGTTTTTAAATATGCCAATACATTGGGAATTCCAGTCATGGAATGTTCACATCACACCTAGCTTGACTCTTCAGTGGCAATAAAAGATGAAGGATGCAAGTCTAGGCATAAATAGTTGGCAGTGAGTGCTATTCAGCACTCCCTTCTGAGAAACAGGGCAGCACAAGCCAGAATGCCACTTGATGTTATCCCAGGTCTGCCACTGCCACATCTGTGCATGTGTGCACACGTGTACACACACACACACACACACACACACACAAGCACAGCTTCGAATCTCTTGTTCATCCTCAAGCAGGACTTCCAGCTTGATTTAAAGGGACCATGTAAATGAAAGCGCTCCTTCATTGTGCAGTCACTCCAAATCAAATGCGGAAGACCTGCAATTCCATGTCTGAAGAAACAGTCCCTGGAGCAAGGTCAGGAGGCAGATGATCCACTTCTGGCTCCCTTTTAGTGGGCAGAACGCAGATCAATGCAGATCGCACCCACAGTGGATTGGAGTTGGCGGTGGCAGCAGACGCAATATGGAGCACCCCCTGAATCAGCCATCCTCTTGCCCTTCTGCAATCTTCCCCTGAGGCAGCCCATATTGTCTAGCCCAGTGGTTCCCAACCTTTTTTGCACCGGGGCTCTCTTTTTAGGTACGACCACCTGTCGGGACCCCCCCTAAGTGCTAGGGCCGGAAGTGATGTCGTTAAGCAGGAAGTGAAGATTGTTTTTAACAAATCACACTTTTTGAAAGTGAAAAGAATTCCGCATCCTTCTTGGAATGTTCTGAATGCTTTGCCTCTAGGTGACATCCGAGTTTTGAATTCAATGGTTGATTCAGCACTGAGAACAACATTGCACAGAATGCATTGTGGCTTGCTTTTCTATGCCATTGCTGATCCGGGTGGTAAAGCCAAATTTTAGATGGTCTTTTAGAGTATTTATGTTCCTCTTTCCCTTGTGCTGAGACTCAGCTAGGCATGCACATGGAAAGTGTAACATGCACGCTTGGAAAGAGACCTGGGAGAGACTTCATCACACGCCTACGTGCACGCCAAGATGAGACCAAAGCAAGGCTAGTTTCCGTGCAGCCACAAGCACTGAGGAAGTGGCAGTTTAATAGGGAAGTCTCTACCCTAGCCAAAATGAAGCTTCCAAAATGGTGGTGCCCAGCTTTTTAAGATGGCTGCCCCAAGCTCTTCATGACTCCCTGAGAATTGATTCATAATAACCCCTTGGGAGTCCTGACCCCCAGGTTGGGAACCACTGGTCTAGCCTCACGGACGGCCTGCTGCTGCTGAGGAAGCATTCATAGGTCCTGCTATATAATTCCCTAAAGTAGTAGTATCAACTTGTCAAGCACTGGGACCAGTGATGTCATCACTCACTCTTCTGTCTCTCATCCACAGGGCTTTCGACGGTAGGTCCCATGCTGTATGTTAGGGTTTGAAGTGGGTCTCAGTCAGTGATGTCATCTACAAACAAGGAGAGGGAACACTGGGCGGGACTTACGCTTTGATTGGCAGCCCGTCCGTTCCACTGCCTACCCGCCCGCCGTGCGGGGTGCCCGCAGTTGGCGCGCCCCACTGCTGCTCGCCCAGGCACCCGGCGCACGCCCCCCCAGCGCCCCCTCCGAGGCCAGGGCAGCGCAGGCAGGCGGCGGAACGCAACGGACGGGCAGCCAATCAGAGCGTAAGTCCCGCCCAGCATTCCTTCTCCTTGTTTGTAGATGACATCACTGACTGAGACCCACTTCAAACCCTAACATACAGCATGGGGCCTACCGACGAAAGCCCTGTGGATGAGAGACAAAAGAGTGAGTGGCCTATGGCAAGTAAGTGTGGCAAGTGGCGAGTGAGTGGTTCCTTTTTTCTTCTTCCTCTGATTAGCATGCACTCCAGCTGTGTCCTTTGCTCCTTATTTCAATCCCAGGCCCAATGGAAAGAGAGTGGTATGGCCTCCATTTTGAAAGGTGGAGGGAGAGAAAGAGGAAAATAAGGCCGCGATCAGGGAGAGATTGTCATGGCAGGAGAGGGGGCAGACTGGGGGCCCTACTGAGGACTGGGAGATTCAGAAGCAACACTTCCAAGCCAAAGTCCGTGAGAGAATTCACCTCATTCACCTACTCCTCAAACTGGGCAGGCCTGAGTCTCAAAACAAAATGGCAGCTGCCACACTGCTGTGGCCCACCAGATATGGGCCATTTCTGGGTCCTACGTCACCGCTAGAAGAACTCTGCTCTAAAGCGTGGCTTTTCTGCTCGGGGGGTGGGGGTCAGGACCCTTAAGTGGATGAAACTCTAAGCTGAATCATCGCAATGTCATTGCCAATTTTTTTTGTTTTTATTTTGGGTCATGTTAAAAAAAAATTAAAACAGAGTTCCAAGTTGTGGTTTGTTGTTAAAGGCAGATCCTGTAGCTAAATGCTACTGCCCTAAAAAAAAAAAACAGTTTTACTTTTACAGCAAAAGTAAGAAAAGCAAAGGAAGAGATGATTCACTTACCAAAGGAAATAATGAGTCACTATAGATAGAAGTTAATCTCATGTAGCCATCTCCATATTATTTTAACTCTTTCTCTAATCAAGCATTTTTTAAGGTCATACTTCAGTAAACTTGAGAGTTTATATAAGTTTACTAGCCTTTTGTTACCCGGTGTTGCCCAGGTAACAAATTATCCCAAGCTTCTAGGCGCCCCCGGAAACTATGGATTTGACACTGTCAGCCGTTTTCGAGTATTTTTACATGGCACCCCCTTCGCACCCCCACCCGTAGGGGTGCTAGGGGTGTCGTACACCCTCCCCACAGTATTTGTCGTCAGGCCACAAGGCCTGCGCATGCCGAGTTTGGTGCCAATCGCTCCAGGCGTTCCAGCGGGGCATGGCAGACATTTTATTTCGCACCCCTTCTCGCCCCCCACGCCGAGAGGGGGCCAAACCCGGACTCCACTGGTGTTGGGAGGGTCACCGTTTGTCTCGGTGACCCCAGAAACTATGGATTCAACACCAATATCGGCCGTTTTTGACCATTTTCACATGGGTCCCCTGGGCACCCCCATCCCCGGGGGCGCTAGGGGGGGGCCTGACCCCCGCAGTGTTTGTCACCAGACTGCAAGGCATACACGTGCCGAGTTTGGTGCCAATCACTCCAGGCGTTGCGGAGCCTATGTGGAACACACACACACACACACACACGTTCTCCTTTCTATATGAGAGTTTATGATAAGTTTGCAAACTGTAAAATGGGCACATTTGGCAGACTTATGAGATAGGGCAGTGGTTCTCAAACTCTCTGGGAGAGTTTGAGCCACTGTCAGTGCTTGGGGGCGAGGCGAAGGCAGCAACACGATCCCCAGGGTTGCATCGCTGCCTGGGGCAACAGGGGTTGCAATCGCCTTACATGTTGCCTTGCTGAGCTCCAGGAGCTGCAGGGAGCCCTGCAGAAGCCTCCGCGGGGCTCCCCCAACATTATAATGAAGAAAAAAAGTTATCATGACCCATTTCTGGGTTGTGATCACAAAGTTAGGGAGGATGGTGCCAGTGGCGTTTCTACAGGGATGGCAAAGCTCTAAGTTTTGCAAGAAGCCTTACCTTGCAGTGGAAATCACTCCCCTCCTGCACCGTTTTAGCGAATCCTCACAGGGAACAGCAACATCTTGGCGTTGCTTACTGGCTACAGCAGCAAGGGAGAGGAGGGATTTACGTGACAGGGTAAGGCTTCTTGCAACACTTAGAGCTTTGCCATCCCTGTAGAAACGCCTCTGGATGGTGCACATCTGTGTGCTGACCTCTCTGACTGAGAGTGGTCTAAACATACTTTACGGCAGTGTTACTCAAACTGTGGGTTGGGACCCACTTGGCGGGTCGCAACATGATGTCAGATGAGTTGCAAAAAGCTGGGAGCAGCCATCTTGGAAACTGCAGACATTACTCCTGTGATATTCCTTTTGTGTGTGTTCACAGTTTAAGTTTTCAAGACAGGTTTTTTTAAAAAAACAAACAAACATTTGTTTTTAGTTCAGGGCTTTTACATAATATTTTGTCCTATTCTTGCTTGATGTCAGGGATGTTTCAGGGATGTTACAATTGCTGCAGTCCAAGAATGCCAATTTGCATTTCAGGAGTTTCATTTTATTATGTTACAATGACGGCACTTCCTTCTTGATGAGGTCACTTCTGGCTATGATATCACTTCCAGGATAATAACATCACTTCCAGTGGGTCCCGACATGAGTGCCATTCTAAAAAGTGGGTCTTGGACTAAAAAGTTTGAATACCATTGTTTTGCAGTGTCCCTTGTGTCGTCCAATCCTTGCTGGCCTAACTCCAGGTTAGGATGGCTCTCTCAAAGACAGACAGGGGGTGCCAGTGTCAAGAGGGGCTGCCCAAATCGCTTTGCATGCATGTTTGTCTTCCGTTCCTTCGTTCGTTGGGCTGCATTAAAGGAGTATACGAGTGTTTTTAGCTTTCCTTTTGTAACTTCCTACATTGTTCCTGAAAGTCGTACATTTTGGGGTGCTTCGTCCTCCTCTGCGGTTATGCCGTCGAGTCACCCTGGGCGTGGGCTGCTTCTCCCCCTGGCGGAATTCCAGCCCTGGCTGGATTGAAGACTTCGGGCCTCGCTTTGCAAGCAGCGGGTGGGCGGAGGGAAGGCGAGCTCGCCGGGCAGCGCCGCGGCTTCCCAGTCCGCGGCCCAATGGCACGCCTCCGCGGGCGCCCCGCCCCCTGCCCGTCACGCGGGTCGCCAGCCCCGCGGTCCTCACTGGCGCAAGAGTGGCGCCTGGGTTAGTTGCGCGCGGCGGGGAAGTGGAGCGAGGCGTGGGGTGCGCGCAGCGGGCGAGCGGAGCGCCAGAAGCCGCCGCGTCCCGAGCCTGTCCGCCCGCAGTTCCCCCCAGTTGGGCGCACTCAGGGCAACAATGAAACTCCTTGCCGGGCTGGGCTGCCCCGCGCTGCTGCTGCTGCTGCTGGTTCCTCTCTGCCTTTCCGAGCCGCAGCCTACGGGTAAGTCCGCCTGGGAAACGTTTCCCAGCCCCAGGCAAAAGTGTAGCCAGCGTTTTTTTTTACATCCAGGCGAAACGGCTCCCTCGACGGTCGCGTGGAGATGGATTCGCAGTCGGAGCGGACTTAGAGGGGCAGATCCGGATCTGAAAAGGGTCGCCTCCTCACTCTGAATCCTTGCAGATCTTTGGACCAACGAGGACCCTTCCAAGTCGCTCAGCGCGCGATGTTTCTGTAGCGGCCTCGTATCCGTGGTGTTTTAAGACGTGCGAGTTCCCTGCCCCGAGGGGCTTACAGGCTAGAACCTGGCACAAGGACGATAACGGGTGGAATATGCACCGTTTGCGACCGCGTATGCTTAG
Source organism: Lerista edwardsae (assembly GCA_029204185.1). Lineage (NCBI taxonomy): Eukaryota > Metazoa > Chordata > Lepidosauria > Squamata > Scincidae > Lerista > Lerista edwardsae. The sequence continues at coordinate 15,327,377 of JAJKFI010000017.1, read as the reverse complement.
ACTTCATGATACTGTATTTTGGTATGAGATTGAGGATGGAGATGGCATTTTGTTTAAAATAATAAAATTGCAACCATAAAGAGATGGTGGTGTAGCAGCCTTGCATCCACTTTCTGTACAAGCCGCTTCTGTCCAGTACCTGTTGTTAACAAATTTAGTGTAGAAGGTGGTCAGTGAGGCTTGTTCACTGTTGTGGGGTTTGCCCCAGAGATTCTGACTTTGTAGCAAAAATGGCAGTATCTTTAAAAGGCCTTAAAATAGCATTAGGACGGTTATGTCATGGCCCTTGATCGTCTCTTGGGAAGATGTTTGAATTGGCCACCCCAGTAAAGAATCTCTGCCGTATCCAAGCAAAGTCCAGATTGTACAAACAAAGCTTGTTGTCCTGAAGCAAAACACTGGAAGTAAATCCTGTTGATTTCCATGCAAGGCTGCAGGCTTAAGCATATTTATTAGGAAATAAGTGCCGTTAAATTCAAACCTTTGCCTTGTCTGAGCTGTCCCAGCCGGGCAGAATGGGCAATGACTGTGAAAGGGGAAATTTTCATATGGACTAGCAGCCCAGAGATTAAATGTGACCCCAGAACCATTTTCTCTGGCCTTTAGCAACTGATCAAATTGTGATCAAGATGTGGTAAAAAGTTTTTGTTTGCAGATTTGGTTTTAGGAGAAAGAATGAGTGTTTATATCGCACCATCAATATGCGCGATGCTTTACAGAGTGACATAAGCAAGAAAGACAGGCCCCTGCCCCTGGGACACTACAGTCTAGAGCAGTGGTTCTCAAACTTTTAAGCACTGGGGTCCACTGTTTAAAATGACAATCTGTCCAGGACCCACTGGAAGTGCTGTCATTGTGATGCCAGAACTTTCCTGGTAATGCAGCAATCTGTTGGTATGGGTGATTTCTCAGCCATTCTCCAATAGCAAAGTGAATCAGAAAGGGAAAAAAAAACCTATTTACAACCTTGACACAAGCAAAGCAACCACACAGCCCTCCCCCTTTCCAGCATCCCATCTTCCCATATTTTCAATATGGCTGCCCTACTGTTTTGCGACCCACCTGAAATTGGCTCACGACCCCCTGGTGTGTCCCAACCCATAGTTTGGGAACCGCCAGTCTAGAGGGAAAGCCAATGGAAGAGAAGAAGACAAAGGGGAAATTTTCATATGGCTGCAACAAGTGTGGCCAACGCATTTTCATTCTGGAAGATAAGAGACTGGTGCCAGTCTGTCTCGTGAGAGAGCTTTCAGGAAACACATCTAGGCCACCAAACCCAGCCTAATGATCTCCTCCCATCCTAAATCCTGTGCTCCATACCTGTAAAACCTCTAGTGTTAGACTGACCTTCATGATGAAGCGCAAGAATCCATGAAGGTGTTGTCTTGTCCAATCCCCAGACCACTGACAAGAACCTAGGAAAGCCCCTGAAACTGTGGACATTGGACTTCCCTATTCAGGATGGTCTACCCTTGTACGAGAGTACATGACATTCCAGGTGAATGGGCTGGGTAAATGTGGGGAAAGAGAGCCGTCCTTCGCATGTTTACGCAAAAGGAAGTCCCACTGTGCATTAGTGCACTAGGAGGTCCATTAGTGCAGTTTACTCCCGTGCTGATGAGGGTGAAAGAGGAAAGTGCCAAAATTGGCTTGAAGCTCAACATTAAAAAAACTAAGATCATGGCCACCACTCCCATCACTTCCTGGCAAATAGAAGGGGAAGAAATGGAAGCAGTGACAGACTTTATCTTCCTGGGCTCCAAGATCACCGCAGATGGTGACTGCAGCCATGAAATTGAAAGACGTTTACTTCTTGGGAGGAAAGCTATGGCGAACTTAGACAACTTAATAAAAAGCCGAGACATCACCCTGCCAACAAAGGTTCGCATAGTCAAAGCTATGGTTTTCCCAGTAGCTATGTATGGCTGTGAGAGCTGGACCATAAGAAAGGCAGAGCGCCGAAGAATAGATGCTTTCGAATTATGGTGCTGGAGAAGACTCTTGAGAGTCCCCTGGACTGCAAAGAGGTCCAATCGGTCCATCCTACAGGAAGTCAAGCCTGATTGCTCCCTGGAAGGACAAATGCTGAAGCTGAAGCTCCAATACTTTGGCCACCTGATGAGAAGAGAGGACTCTTTAGAAAAGACCCTCATGCTGGGAAAGATTGAAGGCAAAAGGAGAAGGGGGCGGCAGAGGATGAGATGGTTAGATAGTGTCACCGAAGCGATGAACATGAAATTGGGTGAACTCCGGAAGCTAGTGGAGGACAGGGAGGCCTGGCGTGCTGTGGTCCATGGGGTCGCGAAGAGTCGGACACGACTTAGCGACTGAACAACAACAAAGTGTGCATCGGATTGCAACTGAAGTCCTGTAAGAACAACATTAAGGCTTCGTTCTCTCTCCCTTCCCCTTTGAGAAATTTGAGGAGACTGTGCTAACATGTGGCACAACAAGCAGTTGAGATTTATTCTTGGCAATCTAAGTAGCATAACTGCTCTGGGCCATCGCATCTCATAGATTAATCTGGGGGAAAAAGAGAAGCTTCCCTAAAATACATTTAAAATGCATGCTTGTACCTAAACTGATATATGACCTCTCCTGAAAGGCCAGTGTAAAACTTGTGCGAAATGTGGTGGTAGCTGCCAAAAATAACCACGGCCAATCTAGTTCCTGCTCCATAGTATCTAGAGGAACGTACCATGTGTTGTGACATCACAGCATTCCTCATTTTTCCTGTGCCATCAGCAGTCCATTATGGGGAGCGCTCAAACACAGAGTGCTGTGAAATCCTGGCAAATTCAGTAGTAGACATTACCAAGGCAGGAGGGAGAAAAGCAAAATGTGCAGTGTCTGTTTTCTTTGTCTTTTGGTGCATACCGAAAGTATCTACATCTGCTGACCAGGGTCATTTAGCAGTTAACTGGGCAAGTGCCCTGCTAACTGGTTAAAACCAGTTAAAAGGGTCAGTGCCCTGCTAACTGGGCAAGAGGCACTTTTTCAAGTGGTGTTCCTCTTATATTTAGCAGGGGGAGAGTAATTGTCTCTATTCACCCCTGTGCAATCTTTCTATTGGCTGTTGCTGGTGGTTTTGCCTTTTTTTTTTTTTGATTGTGAGCCCTTTGGGACAGGGAGCCATTTAATTTTATTATTATTACTATTTGCCTGTAAACTGCTTTGTGAACTTCGTGTTGAAAAGCAGTATATAAGTACCTGTTGGTTGGTTGGTTGGTTGGTGGGTTGGTTGGTTGGTTGGTTGGTTGGTTGGTTGGTTGATTGGGCACCCAGGGCTCATAAATCTTCAGTGCGTCCACCATGACAGATTTTTTTCCATAATAGTCATGACATGAAATGAATAACAATAATGGCCAGAGAAGAAGCATAGACAGTGAATATTTTCTTTTACTTTGTGTGTGTGTGTGTGTGCGCACGCACACACACACACACACACATGTATATTTATATATCTATACATTGGGTTATGAGATTCAAACTGGGACACTGTGCCTAGTCCTTTAACCACATTATAGAAGAGGGAATTTTGGCAGGTTGCAGCTCACCATGGAAGGGCTTAAAAAGCTGCACCTGCAGAGTTCCCTCTTCTAAATGGTTAAAGGTATAAGCACAGTGTCTCAGTTTGAATCTGGTAACGCTATCTATACATAACTTTGTAACTTTGTATACATAAATCTCATCCGTAAACAGTTGAAAAATAAGTTGAAAAGAAATAAGTTTTCTCTTGAAAAGAAGTTTAAACATCTTGGGGTGGCCTCTCAGACACCCCCTTGCATCCTGACACCCAGGACTGGGGGCCCCCCAGCCAAATTCTTCGTACGCCACTGGTTTGCTGTGATGTCAGTAGCTTTGCATGCATGGTGTAGGGCATTTCTGTTTTCATTGGGCAAAGGATAATTTACGTAGGCAACAAGCTTTGTGTCTGTCAAGCAGGCAAAGTGGCTAGACCACAAAGTGAAGAGGAAACGCTTTGATGGCAGTTGGGGGGGTTAAGGCTGCAATTCTTTGGAAATTTAGTTGGGAGTGAGCCCTCCTTGAGCTCAGTGAGAGTTGCTTCTGCCTGGAAATGCACGAGACCAAGCTGCTGTCTCAGTTGAACTGGATTTCTGCTCAGACAGGAAACATGTTTCCTGTTTGTGCTTTTAGTACCAGCAGTTTGTAGGGCAAATCATGTGCTACGATCTGCCAAGTATCCTGGCCTGATCATGCTCATGTTGGTGCTCTGAACAGCTAGTGCATAACAAGTGTGCTTTCTTGCTGAAACACTGTTCAGACTCGTGGTGCTGCTGCATCTTGTGGTCTGAGCAGGCCGTGGCTACACTTCTTGTTCTTGTTCCTGTTGCCCCAATGAGGCGGGAAGATTGTAGGGGCTTGAGTGGCATGGTGGCCAAGACACTGGACTGTGAATCGGGAAGTTCTGGGTTCACACCACCTCTGCCCTAAAACTATGTCACCTTACGTGACGTGCTCTCTGCCTCCATCCACATTTTGGAGATTATAAACATTCCATTAGGTGGACCATTATTAAAAAGAAGACTGAGATAATGAATGGGATGCAGTTTGAATACTCTAATCCAGCGCTCTTCAGACTGGTGGGTCACGACCCACCATAGGAAGGAAAAGGGGGGCACTTCCCCGTAAGGGGAGTGGCCTCAGAAATTACTGGCAGCAGCTATTGCAGCGCCACGGGCATTTAGGGGCAAGTGCGCTACCTGGATGGGGGATGCAGATGGGTTGGGGAGGCCTGCTGCCACCTCCGCGGGCCTCCCTGATGCTAAAAATAGCTCAGTTGCAAGGTCGCAGCTAACTTCCTGTTTAAACAGGAAATTAGCTTCTACCTTGCAACGGAGCAATGTTTAGCATCGGGGAGACCCTGGGAGGTGGCAGCAGGCTTCCCCAACCCATCTGCAACCCCCAAAGACCCCATCCAGGTAAGGCACTTGCCCCTAAATGCCCGTGGTGGAGCTATTGCTGCAGCGCCGCCAGATCCTCCCCCCAAAGTCTGCCCCGCCCCCATAAGCACTTACAATATCTTCAAAGTCTGAATAGGACTTTGAAGGTAAAGGTTTCCCCACGACCGAATGGTCTAGTCGTGACTGACGGTAGGGGGTGGTGCTCATCTCTGTTTCTAAGTGGAAGAGCCGGCGTTTGTCCGAGGACGAGTTTCTGTGGTCATGTGGCCGGCATGACTCTACGCCGTAGCGCATGGAACACCGTTACCTTCCCACCGAAGTGGTCCCTATTTATCTACTGGCATTTTTAGGTGCTTTCAAACTGCTAGGTTGGCAGGAGCTGGGACAAGCAATGGGAGCTCACTCTGTCGTGCAGTCTTGAACTCCCAACCTTCCGGTCGGAAAGCCCAGCAGCAGCAGTTTAATCTTCTGCGCCACCATGTCCCAACTTTGAAGACCACTGCTCTAATCAATAGATAGTATTTATATACCACTTTTCAACACAAAGTTCACAAAGTGATTTATAGGGCAAAAATGAAGTTAAAAGTCTCCCTGTACGAAAAGGGGTCACAAAATGCAGAACACCACCAGCAACAGCCACTAGAAAAGACAATGCACAGGGGAGAATAGGGACAGTCATCCCTGCTAAATATAAAAACACCACTTGAAAATGTGCTGCTTGCTCAGTTGGCAGGCGTTACGCTGCTGATGTGCTGTATAAATGCTAGGCATTGTGAGGGCTGAGTTGAAAGGTGGGGTGACCTTTCATAAGCATCCCTTTTCCTAATAGGAGAGGCCATAACTCAGCGACAAACCACATGTTTTGCAAACAGGTTTGATTCCTGGAGTTTCCAGGTAGGACACAGAGAAATTCTCTAGCAAGCAATGCCGCTAAGATTTAGCTAAATGGATCAATGCTCTGAGTCTATATAGGATAATTTCCTCAGGGTTCAGGGACATCTTTTTTTCCTATTAAAAAAGCAAATATTTGCCTCTTTGGGAAACATTGCCCTTCACTCTGAAAAACACTTCGTTTGCCTTCAATTATGTTATTAGTGTTCATTGCATTATCATTGACTGGCTAGGATCACCCACGAAACCAGTCTGGGCACTGGTGTTGATCTGAATTGGTCCTTCTGCCTTTATTTACATTGGCATGTACCTAAATTAGATTGGCTGTATACCATTGTGAGGTCATCACTGTCACTATGAGGTCATCAACCGGCTCGGATCATGCTAGGAATGGCATCTAATTCTACCAGGGAAAAAAAATAGCGCCGAAGTAGTGATGGGGAAACAGCAGCAAACAGAAATGCTGACATACCAAAAAGAACATAGCAGAAGTTTGTTGGGTTTTTTTTTAAAGATATAGATAAGTAGTGATGTTTTTGTTAAAACGCATAAAAACACAGAATATGACATTTTGATAACTATTTTCCAAAAATTAGGAGAGATTATTTTTCCAAAGTAGAAATAATACTGTGGCTGCATCTGTTGAAACTATATCACGTATAACAACTATCTAGTATGCGTGGAGCCTTTTTATCCATGAGGGTCTGTTCCAGGAACCCTAGTGGATGCAAAAAAAAAAAAAAAAGTGTTAAATGAAATCCCTTTTAAAAAACCAAAACACATGTTGTTAATTAGCAGTCAGCCTTTAAAAAAGTTTCTCTTACCATGGCAGTGTGGCTGCAGCCATTCTCCAGGGGCTTAGAGCAGATTTGTATCCATTAGCTCTGAGATAAGAACTTAGAGTTGGTTGTTTCCCCCAGGTAAGCTGAAAAATCTCCTTCCTGCCCAGCAGCAGCAAGATCATACTTCTGCACTGCCCTCCCCCACTGCCCACGAAAACACTTACAGGGTTCCCAGCTTCCAAGGAGAATTTTGGAACTAACTGCCTTAGTATGTTTGTAAGTTTCTAACTTTATCCTCATGGAGACTGGAGTGAAAACTCTAGAGTTTGTCTTACTTGGCTTATGTGAGACCCTGTCTTCTTGGTGATTTGTCAAAAGAATCATGATTGTTTTCTACAATCTGCATTGTATATAATATCAAGCATACCCATAAGTGAATTATGTTCTTCCCTCCCTCCCGTGCTAAGCTTATGTACTATAGGTGTGGCACCCCCTTGGGGAAAGTCTGGATTGCAAACATTGTGATGTGCCTCCTCTCAGTTTTGCAGCTTTTCAAAGTGGCTCAAGTCATGTAAACACTTCCGTTGTAAGGAGACGTTGGGTAGCTATATACAAATTGGTATGACCATGGAAACCTGGGGCTTTGAAAGCTTGAACAGGGCAAGTATTTATTCTTCTCTTGTGTGTTTCTGTTTCAGTGAAACCACCTTCCCATGAAACCAGCCCCTCTCATCTTTCAAATTCTACAACAAGTAAGTCTTGATACCTCCATTGGTTCCTTGTATACTGAGATGAAAACACTGCCAACTGTATCCTCCATATCCGAAACAAATGCAGACCTTTGTTCATTCAAATAACCTGGATGGTGTTAAATCCATTGTGGGTGATCGCAAGGACATAGGAAAGATGCTGATCAGGAATGATCCAGAGGCACATTTTGTGCATGGAATGAAGCATGCAAAGAGCATTGTGGTGTTCTTTTATCAACCCAGAGTCTGAGGTTTCTTGCATTCTTAAGCATGCGTACTTGGAAGTACGTCCTATTAAAAATTTCTTCGGAATTGAGTTGCAGTGCGTGTTCGTCTTATCTTGCTAAATTTTTTATCCTCTCCTCCTTTCAAGGACGTTGCACATCATGCAAGATCTCCCCACCTCCTACTGTGTCCTTGCAGCAATGCTGTGAGTTAGGGTGATAGTAAATAGCCCAAGGTCATCCCATGTGTTTCATTGTTGATCTGCAGTTTTATTTTGAATGAGCAAATCAGTCCCCTGCCATTGGGCTGTCAATGATCAGTCAGTTAAACGAATGAATGAGCAATTAGTTTAACTTTTAAAGCGATGTAATAGTTCCCACTTTTGAATTTTGGTGTTGGCGAAGACTCTTAAGTGTCCCCTGGACTGCAGGGAGATCCAATCGGTCAATCCTACAGGAAGTCAAGCCTGATTGCTCCCTGGAAGGACAAATCCTGAAGCTGAAGCTCAAGTACTTTGGCCACCTCATGAGAAGAGAGGACTGCTTAGAAAAGACCCTCCTGCTGGGAAAGATGGAAGGCAAAAGGAGAAGGGGGCGGCAGAGGATGAGATGGTTAGATAGTGTCACCGAAGCAATGAACATGAAATTGGGCGAACTCAGGAAGCTAGTGGAGGACAGGGAGGCCTGGCGTGCTGTGGTCCAGGGGGCCGCGAAGAGTCGGACACGACTTAGCGACTGAACAACAACAACAATAGTTCCCACAATCGGAGGTTTTTAAAAATACTTCTATTAACAATAATTGGCATTTTATTTTAAGAAACCAAACTACTACCTCCAAGGCACCTATTTCAGAAGAGGCATTGCAGTCCCTTAATTCCCGCACCAGAAAATATCTCCTTCAAGTTGGTGCCTGCAGTGAGAAGACCATCTTAAAACACCTTGTTCTTTTTTTTATTTCAATGTGCATATATTAACGTACAGGAAACATACAACTCATGCAATTAATATGTTACATGAGTGGCAACCCTCCTAGTGAGTAAACATGTTGGCCTTATCCACAGCTGTGTTGTGCTACCTTTCTGAAGGTATGAAGTAAACCTTTCAAATGGCAAAATAATTTCTGTGACTAGACCTTGAGCAGTGGTTGCCAAAGAGTGCGCAAATAGCTTCAGGAAAAAAGGTGCTGCCCCGTTTTGAAGGTTACCACCTGCCTTTGAAGTCCTAATGATTCTGTGTGAACCAATAACACTGTCGTCATGCTGTAGCATGTGTTGCTGGGATTCCTATAAAGAAACAAGAAAATTGTATCACCAGGGCTGTGTGCAGGGATTTAAAAGGTGTTTGCAAAATTTGAGAATGAGAGAGAGAGGACATGTAAGTAGAGGTGTTTGAAAACTGTATTACTTTCTTGCAAATGTGTTGAATTAAAATGCAAAATGTTTTATGTTTTCATTCCCAAGGGAATACACGATTCCAGTATTCCTTACCTATGGACAGAGCTGTTTGAAAAAAAATATGGCATGTTTTGTTTGTTACAATGCAAAATGTGGTGTTTTGTGTAATCAAAACAAAAACTGTTTATATATCTACAGATAAGAGTCACAATCTGATTTTTCTCCCTTGGAGGGTGGGAAGAAGCTGTTGCAAGGGTGGGGGCAATTTTAATCAGGGCCTTGGCGTTGAGTCGGGGACACACACACACACTCACATCATGCTTTGCTTCCATGCTCTGACCCCAGCCTGACTCTTAGCAGCTAACCGCAGTGAGAGGGGGAAATATACAGGCACAAAATTCTCTCTCTGTGTGTGTGTGTGTGTGTGTGTGTGCGTGCGTGCGTTGTGGATAATAGCAGCTTCACAGGCAGAGGGATTTGTACCAGGGCAATTATGAAGAAAGTGAGGAACTAGAACCTGCCCTATGCTATGACCCCAATCCAGATTGCCCCTCACATTGGGATTTCCAGTTGTGGAACTTCCTCCTTATGTCTAATTTGGCCCTCGGTGTTGGGAAACACGATGAAATCGCACCAGCTTTCCAATCTTGATAGAACTTTTGAACTGTCTTCTGAAGTGCACAATTTGGATATGCGGTACTGATTAGACCAGGACAGGTTCTCAAACCTTTTAGCATCGGGACCCACTTTTCAGAATGACAGCCTGTCCAGGACCCACCAGAAGTAACGCCATGGCCGGAAGTGCTGTCACTGTGATGTTAGAGCCTGCCGCTTTCTTGAGAATGCGGCAGTACGTTGGGTTATTTCTGAGCCATTTTCCCATAGCAAAGTCAATCAGAAAGGAAAAAAAGCCCGTTTACAACTTTGACAAAAGCAGAACAAGCGCACAGCCTTCCCCTCCCGTTGTCCCATCTTCCTGTATTTTCAGTGATGGCTGTGTTAGGTGCTACGTGACCCACCTGAAATTGGCTTGCACCCTCTCCCCCCCCCGTGGGTCCTGACTCACAGTTTGAGAAACACTGGGTCTTCTGCCAAATTCCCTGCTGGGCCTCCCCAAGGGCCCCACTGCCCACACTAGGCTAACTAGTTTCCCCTCCAGAGTAGCCTCAGAGATAGGCAAGAGGGAGGGGGTTCAGTCACCCACTGGTTCTTCCAGCAGCCTTGCTTGGAGCCTTGCTTGGCCTGCCTCCTCCAGGCTGCCCTCAACACCGGCTTAGCTCAAGATACCCTAAGTCTAATTTGGCACCACAAAACCCCACCACCAAACAATAGGCAGTCAGCTTGCCTAAGCCACAACTGCCTCCTCCACTTGGTGGCTTCAGGGTGTGGCAGCCATACAACAACTTCCCACAGCCTTCTTACCTTCCTTTATCCAGTCCTTTAACACTCCATTCACTGGCCAGTCCCAGTCCGTCCATCCAGCACCTACCTGGTGCTAACTTACTGCACCTCCTGCCTCCAACTTTATACTGAGGCAGGCCAATCGGTGTCTGTTGCTGGGCAGGCTTTATTTCATCAGCCACTCCCTTTTCCACCTGTGCTATCCTCCCTTCATAGCCAGCGTCCTCATCAGCCTGCCCCTGTATTCCTGCTGCAGGCAAAGACCTTGGGGGTTAACCCTGTAATCCCTGGTTGATTTGGACAAGGGGCCACTGATGATACCATTCCCTATCTCCTCGGGGTATCTCCTGCCTTTTCCAATACACTGGGTTAGAACATGAGCAAAGCTCATGAAGAGACCTTTCAATAAACTTCCTCTTTGGGTCTTTGCAACAATAAAGTAGATGAGACCGGGGTAGGGAGGGCAGGCGAGAACCACTTTGCTCCTTGGAAGGATACAAATGCAACGTATAAACAGTTCACCCTGTTCTTCAGTGCTTCTTCCTCACCCATCAGCTGTTTGCAGCCCTCTCCTTGTGCTCTTTAACCATACCTAAGTGTGCAATCCTAACCAGGAGTTAGGCTTGCACAGTTAGGCCAGCAAAGGTTGACTGACACTAGGGACACCATAAAGTACGTTTGGAGCACTCTCAGAGTCAGCACACAGACATGCGCCATCATCCCTGACTCTGAGAATGGTCCAAACATGCTTTATGGTGGCCTTTATGCCAGCCAACTTTTGTTAGCCTAACTCCAGGTTAGGATTACGCCGTTAATCTAACTCCATGTTGAGTTTACTGATTCCATGATGGTCAAGAGCTCCCAGCCCTGTTTCTTCTCATGAGCAATCCTAGTGGGTCATGACCTTCACTTTGAAAAACCTGCAGCTTCTTCTTATTATTATTATTACTAGGCTAGATTCATTGCAAAATTGTTTGGGCCCTCCATCCTTACTGAAACACCATCTCCCACCCTGAATGGACACACACTATGGCTGCAATCCTATATCCAATTTCCTGGGAGTAATCCCCATTGAACATAATGGGACTTACTACCAAGTAGACATGCATAGGATTGTGCCCTATGTGGTTTTCTGCAGGCTACCGACAGTCACACATGCGTGTGAATTGATGAAATGTATCCCTGCTCAGATTTTCAAAATTGGCTTTTTGCCTGGAAGTTCTCATCAGAGGAATGTAAGAGCGTAATCCTAACTTGGAGTTAGGCCAGCAAAGTTTGGCTGGCACAAGGGACACCATAAAGTATGTTTGGACCACTCTTGGAGTCAGAGAGGCCAGCACGCAGACGTGCGCCATCCCCCCTTACTCTGAGAGTGATCCAAACATACTTTGCGGTAACGCTTGTCTTGGCCTAACTCTAGGATTCTGCTCTAAGAGTCACTGAGCCTTCCAAGTGTTCATTGCTCAAGGAAACTCACACCTTAAACTCCTGCCACCTTATTGTGCAGAAAAATTCAGATGGCTTTGAAACAGCATTGCCCCTTCTTCTTCATTTGTCCTGATTGCTGATACAGAAATTCATTGATGTCAATAGGGATGAGTCTACTGATTTTTGCAGCACGCGCGCGTGGGTGTGTGTATATGTGTGTGTGTGAGAGAGATACTTGTCTAAACATATAAATATTCTTAGAAATAAAATATAGCTGCAGTTTCTGCATTTGGATCTAGAACAAAGGGGTTGCGGGCAACCCTCTCACCTCCCCCCCCAAAAAAAAAATCTTACCCCACACTTGAGTGTTTCATCATGGATTAATTATCTACTTGGAAGGAGCCATAACCAGGCGCTCTGCCATGTACAAGCTGGAACAAGATGCTCTGTAAGCAATCATTTTATGCATTTTACTTGCTGAGAACAGAGTTGCCTTGTATATTTCATACATTTTCACTTTTATATTTCAACTTTTTTCTCTCCCTTTCCTTTAAATATGTGCTGATTGTGTTTGTCTTGCAACACAATCCTATGCATGTCTGCTTGGTGGTAAACCCATTAAATTCAGTGAGACTTAATTTAGGAAGCATGCATAGGATTGCAGCCTTAATATTTAAAATTCTTGCTTTAATCTATTCTGCTTGCTATGTCCTGTTTGGGATTTTGATTCTCTCTCTCTCTCTCTCTCTCTCTCTCTCTCTCTCTCTCTCTCTCTCTCTCTCTCTCTGTGAGTGGGAACATTGAACTGAAAGATCACATTTAATCAGACACTATATCCAGTGGTGTTACGCTGCCGGAACGCTGGGCGGGACATCCGGGTGATCGACAGCCCGCTCGTCACGTTCTGCAGCGTTACGCCGTTTGCGTAACCAATTACGTCGCTTGCGTACGTTACACAAACGGCGTAACGCTGAGGAACGCGACGAGCGGGCTGTCGATCACCCGGATGTCCCGCCCAGCGTTCCGACCGCATAACACCGCTGACTATATCCACAGGAAGCCAGCAGAGTGCAGCAGGAAGTGCCAAAAGAGCCCTGAATACTTCAGAGACTTTCCTGAGGCTGCAGGGACCTTCAGAATGGCACCTGAGACCAGCACAGACCCCTTAAACATGGGGGCAAATGTTTCTGTCAACCATTTTAAAGGGGTCAGTGCTGGTTGCAGGTGCCATTCTGAAGCTCCCTGCAGCCTCTGGAAGGTCTCTGCATGGTGGATAACAGATAATGGGGATAACAGATAACAGATAATGAGGAAAGTAGCCATTCTACCCCTCACAGATAGAGAGGATTGACTGTCATTCCAAGTTGACCTGCACAGGATTGGGCTGTAAATCGTTCCATTGTGGATGGAGAACGAGCAGTGTGACTTCTTGTGGGTTTTAACGTTTTTAAAAAGGCTTATTGAAGCACTGCATAGAATAAGGCGCACTCTGATGTTAATGAAAAGTTGTCCCTTTTGGAGGATTCGCTTATCATAGTTTAAAATCTGATCTGCGTATGTGTTTTATAATGTTTGTGTATTTCATACATGCTTCACGAAGGAGCCAAACTTCTTAATTGATAACAGGGTGAGTACTGCAGAACAATGAAAACGCTCCATGGCTGTGAAGCCTTCGTGCTGTTCAGAAGGACATATTGGGTTTGGTGAAGTGTTGTGGCGCACGACAAGGGTGATGAGCTGGATAAAGAGTCTTTGGGGATGTGTGCAGTTTCATTTCTCAAACCACAGTGCATCGATGTGCAGTGCCCCCAAGGTGACTGTTACCCGCAGCTTCCTTCTGTAAGACCTACTGTGACATGGGCCAGAGCGCCTTTTGCAGCAAACTTATAACTCTGACGCCTTCACTTTAACCCTGTTTACTTTCTCTGTCAGGAATGAGGATTGTGGCTTTCAAACTGTGAGTTTTCAAAATGAAAGCAAAGTTAATTCAATTCAGGAAAAGGGTGAGAACTTGGGACTCCTTTCTTCATTACAGTCCTCTTAGGGGGCAGTCCTGACTTGGAGTTAGGCTTGCACAGTTAGGCCAGCAAAGTTTGGCCGGCACAAGGGACACCGTAAAGCATGTTCGAACCACTCTCGGAGTCAGGGAGGATGGTGCACGTCTGTGTGGTGGCCTCTCTGACTCGGAGAGTGGTCCAAACATACTTTAGGGTGATCCTTGTGCCACTCAAGCTTTGCTGGCTTAACTGTGCTGGCCTAACTCCAGATTAGGATTGTGCTCTTAATATGAAAGAGATGGACAGCCCAATCCTAAACTGCTCAGCCCCATAGGAGCAGCATTTGTCCCCTTCCTTGAGTAAGGGTGCTGGGCCACGTGGCTATTTTGCTATGTTGCCAGCACAGGGCTGTGTGGCCCACCTAGTCCTGCCCTCCCAGTCCCACTGGTCCCACCCAGTTCTGCCCTCCCTGTGCCATGTTGGGTTGTCCTAGCACTGTGGCCTAGTGCTAGGCCAGCTGCGGTGGGAAGCCCTTACCGCTGGCACGAGAAGTGCTCTATGCCACTCTTTGCAACACGGTCTGGCACCGGTGTTAAGGACTTACTGCTGGTACTGGGCTGCTTAGGATTGGACCCTTAGAGGGAGCACAAGCCAGTGGTATAGCACATGCTTTGCATGTAGAACCAGATTCAGTCTCCAGGGCATGCACTTAAAAAGCAGGACTAGGAAAGGCCCCATGCAGATGCTTCTGAGCTAACTGAATAAGGCCATATCATATGTACAGGTGTGCCCCAGTATCCACTGATTTGGTATCCACAGTTTCACTTATCCACAGATACCATGGATACTGGGATGCTTATTAAAAAGATAGGGGAGCATTAAACAAATCTCCTTTTTTACCTTGTTGCAGCAAAACCACTGATGTTCCCCTATCTTCGAAAAGGCATCCCCAGTATCCACAGTTTCAGGATATCCATGGAACAAAACCCCAGCAGATACTGGGGCATGCCTGTATATAGGAATTGCCATCAAACACGTGTACATGGTCATAGCGTGCCATCAAACACGTGTACATGGTTGATGGTAACAGACTTTTCAAAAAGAAAAATAGCATTAAAAGTTGAATTGCCAACTTTTTTTTCAGCAGAGCTTCTGTACTTTTTGATGACAGAGATTTAGCAGGGGACACATACATACCAAATCCCTGCATCACCATGCCGGGAAAGGTCTTACCTGCTGATGTGGACCAGCAAATGTGTGCACACTTTCTACTCTGCATGTATGACTGGCCATGGCTTCTTAGTGCATGTGTATGTAGCCAACAGCACCAGTTTGACAGATGTAGCAGATAAAGTGCTACATTTGGACTAGAGCACTGAGGTTCAGCTCTCAATTATTATTATTATTTATTGAATGTATATCCCGCCTTTCTGGCCCATATTGGGGTACCCAAGGCAGCTTGCAATATTAAACAGTAAGTAAATAAATAAAAACAATACAAAAAAGATTAAAACAGTGATATAAAACACTAAAAACAAGCAGACCCCTATTGCTGATATACGAATAGCAGTCACTAGGGAATTAACAGCAGGGGGCATAAGAAGAGCTCTGCTGGATCAGGCGACAGGCCCATCTAGTCCAGCTTCCTGTATCTCACAGTGGCCCACCAGGTGCCTCAGGGAGTACATGAGACAACAAGATGCCTGCATCCCATTGCCACTTCCTTGCACCTGGCATTCTGAAGTAGCCTACTACTAACGTAAGGAGGTTGCACAACCCATCATGGCCTATAGCCCATGATGGACTTTTCCTCCAGAAATCTGTCCAATCCCCTCTTAAAGGCACCTAGGCCAGATGCCATCACCACCTCCTGTGGCAAGGAGTTCCGCAGATTTCACTGGGTAAAAATTTATTTCCTTTTCTCCGTTCTAACTCTCCCCACACTCAATTTTAGTGGAGGTCCCTTAGTTCTGCTGTTGTAAGAGAGGGAAAAGAATTATTATTATTATTATTATTATTATTATTATTATTATTATTATTATTATTATTTATTGGATTTATATCCCGCCTTTCTGCCTGAAGGCACCCAAGGCGGCATTACAACAAAACAAAACACAAGAAAATACAGAGTTTAACATTAAAAAAACAATTTAAAAACAATGTAATTTAAAATTTAAAAAACAACAAGCCCCGTGGATCATAAGATATAAGCAAGATATAAAAGTGTAAAAACCAGCCAGCCTGTCAACAGTTAAACTGTCAACAGCTAACTATCCATCCCATTCATAATTTTGTCGTCTCAATCATGTCCCCCCTTAGGCACTTTTTTCCTAGACTGAAGAGCCCCAAAGGCTGCAGTCTTCCTGCATAAGGGAGGTGCCCCAGCCCCGTAATCATTTTCTTAGCTCTCTTCTGCACCTTTTCCAGCTCCACAAGGGGAAAGGCTTGTGGCCTTCCACTGTGGGACAACAGGGTGCTGAACAAAATGGACCTTTGGCCTGTTTCGGCCTGTCTGCTCTTCAGTCTCCACTCCATCATAACAACCAATAAATCACTCTGGGCTAGTTGCCATCTCTCAGCCTGATCTACCCGATAAGACTGTTATGATGCTACATAACAGGGAACACATTCATCTACCACTGTGGGTGCCATGAGGATACTAAATGACTCTTCCTGCTGTCAACACAATTCACTAATATCCTCTCCTGTTCACTTGCTTTTCAAATGAGAAAGAAAAATAAGGAAATGCTTAACAACATGGAGCTGGGGCGAGATGATAGTCGTTTGTAATTATGAGTCTGTGGCATCGGCCAGGACCGTAGCTAATGAAAGTGTAGCCCAGTGCAGAGGCAAAATGTTGCCCCAGAAGTGACATCACAACAGGAAGTGACATCACAGTTATATTTCCGTATCCTGGGTTTTTGGCCATAATGTATGATAGAATAAAAATATTACACTCTGGTTTTTTTTTTCATTGCATTCTGCATTGTATTACCTTTCCAACGATATATGACATGATTCATACATTCCAAGGTTTTCAAAATTTTGGCCATTAGTGTCAAGCTCAGCTTGTTGCCCCCCTAAAGCTTGTTGCCTGGTGCAATTGCACCCTCCTGCACTTCTTTAGCTATGCCGCTGGCATCAGCAACCACTTCCTGACTTTGCTCTCCTTTCAAGGTGACTCACAAGAAAGTTCCCAGGCAAAGAAGACATCTTGTAGTGTCCAAACCCCGCATAGAAACATTAAATTGGGCAAATAGTTCAATGCATGCATTTCACTTCTTCCCCCCACCCCACAGGTGTCTTTTTGGACCTGGATCAGAATCAGAAATTACTTTTTTCCCCGCCGGGGAAGACTGCAAAACAGACTGGAACGCAACGGGTGGGCTGCCGCTCACCCGTTCCTCCCGCCCAGCGTTCCGGCTGCATGACGCTGCTGTTACTAACCCTTTCCTAGAAAACGTTGGGTGTCCAGCTCAAAGGGCTTGGAAGGCCACTCCCTGCCCAGCCGCTGGCTAATTTCCCTGCCCGTATTGCAGTGGTTTGCAAACTCACCCGGAGTTTGAAACCCACTGTGAGTGCTTACATGGGGCGGGGAATGACAGTGACGTGATTGCTGCCGGCAAGGTAGTGGGGCTGGAAGTACTTACCGCTGCCTGCCCGAGCGTCCGTGGGGGTAAGAGAGCCCCACGGACTCCTCTGCAGAGCTCCCCCTGCGTCCAGAAATTGAAAAAAGATACACGTATCTAATAAAATGCTACATCCCACATGTATAGGAACAGACAGGCAGCCCAATCCTAAGCTGTGCCGGAGCAGGCAAGTCAGCGGGTGTATCCAGCACAGCTTGGGAGGCTGCAGGAGCCCCCCCCTTGCACCAGGGGAGGCTCCAGCCTCCCCTATTATATGGGTTCCTCTGATCTGCATCCGCAATTCCGCGGGTGCAGGTCCGAGGAAGCCGCGCAGCTTGAATTCCAAGCCCACCCCCTTCCCGGGCTAGTCCTTTAGTGTTCTCCTGTGAAGTAGCTAGAGGATTGTGCACGGATTGGAAGGTACCAAATTCTACAGGCCTGTGTTCCCCTACATAACAGTACAGACCATGGATACATTTGACCATTGGCCAAAGACTCTTGGAAATCCCTGAGAATTTGCTGACATTTCCCAGTCCGCCTCCCTTAATGGCAAGATTAATTGCCGGGAAATGACTTTCCCCACGGCCCACCATTTAGTCTGCAACTACATTCAAGGTGCCGTGCTGCTTTCTCACCTGCTTCTCAAAAGGCATAGTTAAAATATATACATTGGATACCCCCCCACCCCACCCAGTTGACCCAATCAATCCGTTTCTGATTGGTGGAAATTTAACTACATAAGAATGGGCGGGGAATTGCCTTTGGGTTGCATCTCCTTTGCAGAGCTTCAGCTTGGCTTGCCAAAATTAAAACAAAGACTGGAATGCTGTTTTGCAAGTTCTGGTAGACATCGGACACTTTCTCATGTTTGGGGCTGGGTGTGCTAAACACGCTTTTCCCCTTTAAGTGATAATCAGAGGTTTAGTTTACAAATACCACTGGGGGAGAAATCCTGTTTTAACAAGGCCGATGAGTGAGATCACTAATAATGAACACGTTTCGCCCCTGAGTCAATGGGTTGTGTCCCATATGCAATTAGCATCTTGTATATTTAGCATTTACTTTGCTCTTCGTGACATTTATACAGTGGCTCAGTTCTGACAGAAAATGAAACCATGGTTTAGCATCTGCTGTGGCAAATCTTGGGACGGTGACGTGTGCTTCACGCCTGCCTCCTTGCACTCAGATTTAAAGCTTCTGCTTAAGGAACAAACTGTAGCTGCCCATTTCATATGAGAAACTGTGGTTTGCACAAGCTGTGCTGTGTGTGTTTGCTCAGAAGTAAGTTCACTGTATTCATTGGCACTTACTCATTTTCTGGAAAGCATGCACAGGGAGTGAAACCATGTAGCCATAGTTAGGTAGCAAATCATGGTTTGATTTCTTACTGTGGTTTGGACAAACCCACAGTTTTCTGCATATAAATAAACAGGAGACTGGTTTGTTCCATAATGGCACACCAAAGCTTTAAATCCCTTCTTGAAGAGAAGGGGAAGAGAGCGCACAAATGTGAAGCTTGCATCTACATACGTGGAGGAACAATGGAGTAAAAATATATTTTAATAATTTGCAAAATGTCTATAAGATTATTATACACATATAAGTCTACCCAGTGGTGTTGGGATACTTCCCTCAGATCTAGTCACATTGTATCTAATTAGAGTAGTCATCTTTGTATTCAAGCAGTTTGGAGAAGTCCTTTTGGAGCTCTTCACAGTCTATTTGGGATTTTTACCGCCCTGAAGAATTTGTCGGTGTTTGCAAAATTGGCCACTTCACTATTTACTCCTAACTTCAGATCACTAATGAACATGTTGAAAAAACACATGTTCTAAGACAGATCCACTTTGGAATTTTTTCCACTGTGAAAATGTATCCCTACTCTCTGGTTTTTTTACCTCCTTACTGATCTATGGAAAATCCTCTTATTCCATGACTAAGTTTACTTAAGCATAAACTTGACGAGCGTGAAGTCCTTCAAGAAGAGAGACTTGCCATTTGTACAGATCAAGGAACATCAATCAATCAATCAATCAACAGGTACTTATATACCGCTTTTCAACACGAAGTTCACAAAGCGGTTTACAGGCAAATAATAACGTTAAATGGGCTCCCTGTCCCAAAGGGCTCACAATCTAAAAAAAAGGCAGACCACCAGCAACAGCTACTAGAAAGGCTGCGCAGGGGTGAAGAGGGACAATTACTCTCCCCCTGCTAAATATAAGAGGAACACCACTGGGAAAAGCGCCTCTTGCCCAGTTAGCAGGGGTGCAATAAAACCTGCCTTTACTTTCCTGTTGTTAAATAATAATTGAATTGTTTATTCCGTTGTCTTGCTCCTTTTACTATATG
This sequence comes from Lerista edwardsae, assembly GCA_029204185.1. Taxonomy (NCBI): domain Eukaryota; kingdom Metazoa; phylum Chordata; class Lepidosauria; order Squamata; family Scincidae; genus Lerista; species Lerista edwardsae. Next base: position 15,307,605 of record JAJKFI010000017.1, on the reverse strand, counting down.
CAATAACACTGCTGTTGACAATATTTACAGGTCCTTCTAAAGCCATAAGCAACACCACTGCTGCTCCCCAAAATGCCACGTCTTCAAGACCCGTCTCTGCTGTGTCTAACTCCACAAGTACCACCCCCACTGCAGCCACTGTCAACACAACGGCAAATGCTACCACTGCAAACCCAACGCCCCACACACATGTGACAAAGGCGACTGCCAAGACTGTGCCGTCCCCTTCCGCCACAGGTATGTGTTGATCTGTGTATTTCTCATTGGCTACCAGCTGTATTTGGGACGTGGTGGCGCTGCAGGTTAAACCGCTGAGCTGCTGAGCTTGCCGACCAGAAGGTTGGCAGTTTGAGACCACACGACGGAATGAGCACCCATTGCTTGTCCCAGCTCTTGCCAACCTAGCAGTTCAAAAGCACATAAAAATGCAAGTAGATAAATAGGTGCCACTTCGGTGGGAAGGTAATGGCGTTCCATACTCCTCAGCATATAGTCATTTGTCATGCCGGCCACATGACGACGGAAACTGTCCTTGGACAAACGCCAGCTCTTCGACTTAGAAACAGAGATGAGTTGGTCTAGACCCCCAGGGGTCCAACCCCCTAGAGTTGGTCACAACTAGACCATTCAGTGCAGTAGCCCCCCCCCCATCCACAGGGGATACCTTCCAAGACCTACTATGGATACCCAAAACTGTGGACAGTAGTGAATCTAAAGTCATTGTGTGTTTTGCCTACACTAACATGAGCAACTTTTCCCAGCCCAGGTTAGCTTTTGAAACATTTGTGAAAGCAGGAAAACCAGAATGCAACCAAACAAATACTGGAGATAGTGGAGAGTGCCAGTAAAATGCATTTTTGATCCATCGATAACTGAAACCATGGGAGGGCTGCTGTGCTTTTCATCGAGTCTGAAAAGCTGACTGGAAGCTGGTGTACTTCTTCAATAGCACAATCCTGACCACAGACACACGTCTGTGTGCCGGCCTCTCTGATTCCAAGAGTGGTCCAAATGTCCTTTATGGTGTCCCTTGTGCCCGCTAATCTTTGCTGGCCTAATTCCAGGTTACTTTGGGGGTTGGTTCAGAGAAAGGGGGCTGCATCACATCAGGTTGGTAGAAGACGGGGCAAGATGGTACAAACGTGTTTTGTCTTCTCTTCTTTTAGCCACCCCCAAAGCGACAGTAGCCCAAATCAGATCGTCGGGGTTCAGCGTGGGCAGCTTCATCGGAGGCATTGTGTTGACCCTGGTCATTCTTGCAATTGGCTACATCGGCTGCCGGACCTACCATGCAAAGAGGGGTGTCCAGTACCGGACCATGTACGTTGTGTAGCATGTAAAACGTTGCTTTCGTTAACATTCCCTTCTCCAAGCTTTGTCTTAAAATCAGGGTGGTTTTTAACAGATTTTTTAAAGGGGGAAAATAAAGTCAGCAGTTACTTTCTCAACTTCACCAGTGGCTTCTTCAGATCTTGAAGGGGGGTGGCACAGTTAGGGCTCAGCCCTGTGCCTTACTGCTTTTTCCTACACCATCATATTGCACCACCCCAGAACATGAAATCCAGCTATTGTGTCTTATAAAGACACAAGGGATACAACAACCTTGTGAGGTAGGTGAGGCCGAGGGATAGTGGCCGGCCCAAGGTCACCTGGGAAGCTTCATAGCAGAGCAAGGATTTGAACCCGGATCATCCAGGTCTAAGTCCAACTCCAGAACCCCTGCACTATCTTTGCTTAAGCGCATAAGACCCCATACATGATGATAGTTGGCTGCTGTTGTAGCAGGAATGGGCTCCCACTTCTTTTGGGCTGGACTCATGACCCTTATACAGGATGCAGGCATCTTGTTGTCTTGTGTGCTCCCTGAGGCATCTGGTGGGCTGCTGTGAGATACAGGAGGTTGGTCTAGATGAGCCTTTGGCCTCATCCGGCAGGGCTCTTCTTATGTTCTTATGCTGCCTGTGGAACATGGAATTGCCATTGGAATTACGTTGCTCGAGGCCCGAGACACACACACCCCTCTGCTTTCATCCCAACTATGACTTTGTTCCTGTGGTATATGCATCCCCCACGCCCTAGGGGTGCTTCATAGCTAAATCCTTTGTAGTCATTCCTAACAATTGGAGTTATTTTGTTTGACTTGAGGTGACTTCCTTTGATTTTAGAGGGCAGGCGCTCCGACATCCCCTCTTTTGAACTATTTGAGCCCCTTGGTGGATTCAAAGCCTCCCCCATTTATCAGCAGCAAACTTCCTTGCCCCCTGCTGCTTCTAAAGCCACCTCCTTATGAAATAGCACGTAGGTTTAAACCTAGTTTAAAACGGCTTTCACGCTAGGTGTCAACTGAAGGCGCAGTTTCAGTCTGTTCTCTTTTACTAGTGCTGGAAATTCTCAGCCCAGACTAAGAAGGACTCTGCTGGATCAGGCTATAAACCCATTTACAGTACAGTTCCGTGCATGTCGACTCCTAAATAAGTCCCATTGTAAGTCCCCAGTGGGGCTTACCCCCAGGAAAGTGTGTAGAGGAGCCTGACAGCCCAATCTTATCCAACTTTTCAGCGCCAATGCAGCCCCGAGATAAGGGAACACACACACACACACACACACACACACACACTGGCACAACTGCATCAGTGCTGGAAAGTTTGGATAGGATTGGGCTATTGGATAGGATTGGGCTATTGGATAGGATTGGGCTATTGGATAGGATTGGGCTATTGGATAGGATTGGGCTAGGCTAGCACAGAGGTCTTCAACTTTTTTTCATGCCGTGACTGCAATAAATGTGATGCTGGGTACCCACCAACTATCCTGCCACCTTCCCAGGACCCCAATCTGCCTAAACCATCACCACCCATTCTCCATCCCTGTTACATCCTCCCAGCACATTTCATTGTAGCCAAATATTAGAGCAGAAAAAGTTACTATGAAGCCTGGCATTAGTGAAAATTATTTTAGCACAATTGCTAAAAAGCTGAGCTCAATGGTCCTGGTCCCTGGAGGGACACATCAGATGCCTCCCCCTTTGCCTGGTGGTACTCTAGTCCAGTGATCTTCAACCTTTTCCATGCCTGTACGTTGCTACAACCCCACAACTGAGGCTTCGGTACCCCATTGGGATTCCGACTCCAAGATTGAAGAATACCTGTCTAGCATCTTGTTTTCACAATGGCCTCCTGGAAGTCCATAAGCAGGATATGTAGACACCTGTCCCACGCTTGGTCCCCTGGCATACTGCCTCTGAACCAGGAGGTAGCCTGTAGCCATCACACCTACTCAGCCATTGATAATAGACTTGCCTTCCTTTTTTTTTCCTAATCCTTTTTTAAAGCCATCTAAGTGAGTTGCCACTGCCATTACGTTTTGGCAGCAGATTCCACAGAATCTGGGGTCTGGAACAGAACACCAGCGGATACCAGGGCATGCCGGTACCTCTTTCATGTTTCCTCTTTGTTGCTTTTTTTCTAAATTTAAAAAGCCCCCAATGTGTTAGGGAGGATGCATTAAAGAAGGCATTAGAACAGTACCATTGTCTTGCTGGAACAACCCAAAGATCCACCTGGTCCTGCAACAGCATGCCAGGTGGATGTGCTACACACCCTCACAATTCGAGTGATGGAACACCCAGCCACACTCTGACCCCCTTGAACATCACTTAAGGCACAATCCTAACCTGGAGTTAGGCCGGCACAGTTTGGCCAGCAAAGTTTGGCTGGCACAAGAGACACCGTAAAGTATGTTTGGAGTCGTGGAGGATGGTGCACATCTGTGTGACTCCGAGAGTGGTCCAAACATGCGTTATGGTATCCCTTGTGCCAACCAAACTCTGCCGGCCTAACTCCAGGTTAGGATTGCACTCTCAATGCCATTAACAAAATGCAGTTTGGGGTGGAAGGGTGTCACAATTCAGTTCAATTCCTGAATTTAATCTTCAGTGCTGCTTATAATTCATTAATTCGCTGTGATCCCTTTTTTATTTTCCAGTGATGAACATGATGCCATCATTTAAACTTTGTGCTCAGAAGACAGAGGTGAAAGCCCCCACTCCTAGAAACAGTTGCTTTTATAAATTGCGTCTTTAGAAACAATTCGTTTCGGAAAAATCAATCATGGGCTTTACACAGGGGTGGTTTGCTTTCTGTTCAACACCTCTCTTGAAGTCTGCAAAGGATTCCACAAGGATGCTGAATGCCTTGACACATTTTTAGAGAAGAATTCCAGGAATGTGTTCACAATCTGTACCCGGATATCAGCCACTTTTTAAAGAAATGAAAAGAGGTTAATAGGCTCACCTAGCTGTTACGCACAGAAGTTATCCATTCACTGAGCATGCTTAGCTATGTCACTCTGCAAGTTATGTGATCTTTTTTGTACAACAGATAAACCAAACTCTGCTGGACAAAAAAATGGAAGTTTCCTTTTCAAAGATGACAAGTGAATCCAAAAGCAATATTTACAGTTTGTGTTAGCTTTCTGGAATGAGGTTTTTTTTTGGGGGGGGAATCTTTTGTTAATGTTGGGAATTTCAAGCTTTGTTTATGCTTTGTTGGATTTTTAAGAAAATATTCGTCTACTTTCTAATGTCAAGGGGTGGGTGGGAGGAGAATTTGTGTGTTGGGCTTTTTTGCTTTGGGCAGGGAGGATTGTGTTTGTTTTATCATTGTGTTGCTTTTGATAATGGTACATTGTCTGTGTACCTAGAGTTTCTGGGATTGAGGTATAGTTTGGGACATGAACAAGATTGTTCTTGTCGCAAAGACAAAGATTCACACAATCTTGGGGCACAATCCTAACCTGGAGTTAGGCCAGCACAGTTAGGCCTGCAAAGCTTGACTGGCACAAGGGACACTGTAAACTATGTTTGGTCTACTCTCTGAGTCAGAGAGGCCAACACATGGATGTGTGCCATCCTCCCGGACTCTGAGAGTGGTCCAAACACATTTTATGGTGGCCCTTAAGCTGGCCTAACTGTGCCAGCCTAACTCCAGGTTAAGATTGCACCCTTGGTTTTTACATGGTAAACCAAGGATATAATTATGCCATTTTTTAAACTGTGAGATGCATTAAAACAATCTGGCAAAGCTTGTTCTTGAAAGGCACATTAAAACAATCACTCTGTGGCTTTACAATATTGTGAAGTCTCTTCAGGCTAAGTTCATTGCATCAAAAGTGGGCTCATAAGAGATCCTATGAACTGGGTTTTAGGCAGTGAACCATAAGTTGCCAATCTGCATAATACAGTTGTGTGATTATTGGGCCAACTGTGTTCATTCATACCTAAGTGTTGAAGCACAAAAAGTAGTCAAGGAGACATTTGTCAGAAGGCTTCTACTGAGAATTATTGAATGTGAATCCTGTATACTACAAAAGATGGGGACGGACTGTATGTTTTAGAACTGTTCACACAGGCTGAGAGATGCTTTGCTTCTATGGTGTATAAATTTGTTTCTTTTGTCCTACCAACACCTCTTGAGAAATATAGATGTTTATGATTATTTAAAATGTATTTGAGTTTTCAAAATTGTAACAACCCCCCCCCCCCAGATCATCTCAAAAAGCTACAAACAGCCAGCCGGCCAGCAACAACAACAAGTCATTCAAAAAAGAGATGGTGTTGTAGTGGTGAGAAGACAAATTGTTTGCTCCATAATTGATTGTGGTGTAGAAATGCTTCATAATCATGCAACCTTTGGATTACAGAGGTAGCCTGTCTCTGAATGCCAGGTGCAAGGGAGTGGCAACAGGATACAGGTGTCTTGTTGTCTTGTGTGCTCCCTGAGGCATCTCTGAGATGTCGTTGTGAGATACAGGAAGCTGGACTAGATTGCCCATTGGCCTGATCCAGCCGGGCTCTTCTTATGTTCTTATAGATCTGTAGTAGCGTGGCCCAGCTACAAAGATACTTCTCACTACCATGATTGTCTGCCTCCAAAACCCATTTGCCAGATGATGCAAACATAGGATGTTTATACCATGAGGAAAGCTCTCTCTTTCAAAATGCCGCCTTCTGTCTGGGGGAAAATAAAACCTACCCTCTGTCCCCAGCCTTTTTTTGTTTCTGCTGAGAAGCTTCATGCACTGTCCTCATAAGGGAAGAAACTAACTGTACTGTACTGCATATATATTAAATTTTAAAAAAAATCTATTTGCAAGGCCTATTGTCTTCCCTTAACGTCTGCCTGCTCTCTTGCCGTCAAAGTTTCCTCCGCTCCCCTGAAAGTAATAAGATACACCAGTGGCTCTCAGTTTTAGCACCGGGACCCACTTTTCAGGGTGACAGTCTGTCCAGGATCCACTGGAAATGATGTCATGCCCAGAAGTGCCGTCATTGTGACACCAGAGCCAGCTGCTTTCCTGTGAATGCAGCAATAATTTGGGTTATTTCTCAGCCATTTTCCAACAGCAAAGTGAATCAGCAAGGGAAAAAAGGCCTATTTACAACCTTGGCACAAGCCAACCACACAGCCCTTTCCAGCAACCCATCTTTCCATATTTTCAACATGGCTGCTAGGTGCTTCATGACCCGCTTGAAATTGGCTTGTGACCCACGGTGGGTCCTGACCCACAGTTTGGGAACCATTGAGATATTCCCATCCCCATAAACAGGAGGTGCATATAAGGATTTTTTTCCTAATTTCCAGTGAAGTTTATTCCTACATGGTTCTGAAATTGAAGGAAAGTGGCACGCCTCTTTGACAGATAATTTGAACAGCCACTGTAGCTTATTGTCATGTGATTTTCATATTGGTGATGCATAGGGACCATAACTGACTGTCTAAAGATGTGGCAGGAATTAATGCATACACATGTGTTTGAGATAGTATAGTATTCGTAGAGGTCTAGAGCTCCTCTGTTTATACGTGTGTTTCTGATTTGATTCATGGAGATTCTGCCACTTCAGTGTCACATGATTCATTTGTCTATTTTGGCAATACAAATTACATGGTACAAGTTGTGTGGGCACTGCCCACCTGGGGGAGCGCAGTGTCTCTGGAAACATGCAATTAGAAAATGCAAGAAAAACACAAGGCTTGAAGTGGCTTCACTGATCCGCATAATGTGCAGATTGGGTCTGATGTGGGACAGTCCTTGCATGCCGTTTTAGAAACAGGAAGGTGTCTTGCACTGAAAGATTAGAACCTCTTCGTTATTTGTAAAAAAAAAACACCCTGGGTTTAGAAAAAGTCTGCCTATTTGAACCACCTTGATTTAAAGAAAGGAGCAATCCAATAACCAAGGAAGGCAGTATCTAAATAAGGGTATTATTATTGAATGAGACCATTCCATATGTATAACTCGATATTATCAACACTGACTGGCAGGAACTTTCCATAGTTTCAGACAGGAATTTTTCTCTGCCCTACATGTAATGAAGGTGGTTGGGATTTAATTGGGACTTTTTGTATGCCAAGCATGTACTTTACCACTGTGTTATGGCTCCTCCCAGTAGCCTACATAGTTTCCCCCTTCCCCAGAAGTCTTGTAATGCCCTTCTAGTATTCGATGCCCATCGAGTTTCACTATTGTTCACATAGGGATTTTACCATCTCAGTTTCACATGATTCCCTTACGTAAAAATTGCCAAAAGTACCACTCCAAAGAGTGTTCTAGTTTTGAAGCCTTCCCTCAGGCACAGTAAATTCTTCAAGTTTTGATATGGGGACAGTTTCAAAGACTTCCTTTTATGAAATGGGGATTTTGAGTCCTTTCCCAAGGAACATATCAGAAAAACATGTACAGTCTAGGCCTTCATTGCATTTCCAAAGGATTATTGCAAACGGGGAACACCAATGTAGTGATCAAGATACAAGGGAGTGTCACTAGGGAGCGTGGGGGGGGGTTGTGGTCTATAGTGGGCAGCAATGGGATTCACAAACGACCTGGAGGAACGCTGGGCAGGACATACGCGTAATAGGCAGCCCGTCTGTTCCGCCCCGCTGCCGTCCCCGCCGGCCGCACGGGCTGGGCCTGCTGCCCCCGTTTGGCACGCCCCACCGCTGCGTGCCCGGGCACCCGGGGGGCCCCAGGTGAGCAGGTGCCCCCTCCGAGGCCTGGGCGGCCCGCGCGGCGGCGGGGAAGGCAGCGGGGCGGAACGGATGGGCAGCCAATCACACGGGAGTTCCGTGTACGTCCTGCCCAGCGTTCCCCCAGGTAGTTTGTGAATCCCATTGCTGGGAGTGGGTGATACCACTGGGGGAGGAAACACGGTCTTTTGTGCAGTGTTTTAGGGGTCAGCCAAGTCACTGCTCGCTACCTGCTCAAGAAATGAAAGACTCATCATGAAGGCCAAGAACAGCAGTCAATCAGAGGGTTTCTTGCGTCCCAAGTCCTGCAAGACTCATAGCAGAGGAACAGCCCCTCCTTGCCTTGAAGGACACCTGTGCACAGCAGGGGTAGGGCCAGGGGCCAAAACAGGCTGTGTGGAGGAGGTCCATATTCGTGACATCATTACCACATTGGGTGATACCAACCCTAGTGATGTTGCTGACAAGAAGCACCAGCCTTGGGTTGGTGGACCTTCCCCTGGTCAATTCTGCTTGTTTTCTAGAAGGTCTCGGGGAGGCAAGCAACCTGGAAGTGGGTCACTCCATTCCTACCCTATATACAGATGAAGCTAGGTGGCTTCAGGAGTTGGCTTAGTCTGGATTAAGCCTCAGTTTGTCCCACTCTCACCCAGCCCAACCACCAGACAGCAGTTGGACACAAGAGAGAGCTCGGTTCATTTCCCATGTTGGCAACACCCAAATCTCCAGGTGACCTTCCCCAGCAGTTTCATGCAGATATCAACAGTTTGCAACTATAGTATAAACCAATTTCAAAGGGCTTCCTAACAGCATTAAACTTTCCTCCCCAGTAACCTAAACAGTTCGGTTTACAATGCTAACTTTCTGAAACTTCTCAAGTCCTCCAGATCTTGCCTAGGAAGCTGGTGTTTATCTTTGCCTTTTGTCTTCCTGGGTCTCCTCAAAGCTCTTGTCTAAAAAGGGTCGCAGAGAGTTCAGTTCTACACAGCAATTTTGCCGTTCTATTTTTACATCAACTGCTGAAGCCAGGAGAACAGCTCTTATTTTCAGAGTTTTGACACTGATGTTTTCCATATGGCTTTTGGCAGAGGTGCACTTTGGTCTCAAAAGAAATTTAAGCCGTTTTACAGCAAAAGATCTTTCCTGTTCTGCTATAAAAGAACCCAAATTATCTAAATTTTAGTTACATATCTGCTAATTCATGAACAAAATCTAAAATGCATCTAATTCAGTGGTCAGGGAACAGGGGTAAATTACCCCAAATGGGGTAAAAATGGAATTCCTGGGGGTAATGGACAGATAGGAGTATGCCCCGCCCCCTTTTCCCTCATCCTTCCTTCATGACCAACGTTCTCTCTTCTGACCAGAGGGAAGTTCCTCTCATGCTTGATGGATTTCCCTTGCTTCCAATAGGAGATTAGAAGTGGCAAGGAACTTGGCCCCCAATAGGCAGCGCCCCCCTCCCTTCCCAGGCGGCGAAGAAGGCTGTGGTTATCGATCCTGCTGCTGGGTAGAGGGAGAAGGAAGCAACAGCAGAGAAAATGGCAGCCGTGGCTGCAACTGCGGCAGTGCTGGGTGATGGGGGAGCTGGCGAGGCCAAGCCTATTCCGGGCAGCGAGGCCGGCGCAGATCCACTCCCAGCTGGCACTCAGGCAGCTGTGGAGTCGGCGGTGCTCAATGCCAGGGAAGAGCCCGAACCAGCTCCGGGTGGGGAGGCCGAGGAGCTGCCACCGTCGCCGCCACCCAAGAGCCTGGCAGGGATGCGAGACGTGCAGGCGTGGGAGAGGCTCTGGTGAGCAGCTGAGGTGTGTGTGTGTGCGCGCGCATGTGCCCGCAGGTGTGCACGCGTGTGTGTGTGTTGAGAGGACTTCTGTGGACGTGCCTCTTTGCTTGTGAGCAGCTAGGGCTCTCCCTGGGTTTGCCTTGTCTTGCTGTCCCAAGGAGTGGGGCGGGCGGGCAAGCGAGCGGGGGGAGGGCTGGGGTGCCTGCACCTGCGCAGGGAGTCAGGGACACAAACAGAGGCGGGAGGCAACGAGGCAAGGCGAACAGCAGAAAACAAAAACAAAATCAGAACCGCTGTTGCTGGCCTCTGTGTGCGTGTGTGTGACAGACAGACAGACAGACCCAATCTTAATTCATTATAGAGAGAAATATTAAGTCCAAGCACCTAAACCTGTTGTCAAAAAAAACCTGTTATAACCCAGAAGGGTTGAATTCTATTCTCTCAAGGTCTGCAGGTGTACCCAAACTCTTTACAATTTCATATTTACATAGCATTAATTAAGCTCATTAATTAATCAAATAAAAAGCAATGGGTTCCAATATGTAATTTTTTTTCTTTTGTTCTGGCGGGGGAGGTGGGGTAACGTCAAGGGGGTAACGTCGGCATATCTAAATATATTTTGGGGTAAAAGGTAAAAAAGTTCCCTGACCCCTGATCTAATTCTTGTATACCATCCTACCCCAGCCCACTGCATTCCAAAAATTCCTCTCAAACTCACAATGTCTGGGAGGTATTGCAAATCTATATGTACGCAGTTGCATATTTTACTACATGCAGTGGCAGAAATATACACCTACAATTCAGATACAGTATTGGGGTTAATTTGGTGCATGCTACGCCTGGCATTTCCAAGTCCTTTAGGTGTCCAGCATTATAGAACTCCAATGCACAGGCAAGTGTCTTATCCCATTGGTCCATCACTACTACTTACACAGACTGGCAGTAACTCTCTTGACTTCAGGCAGAGTTCTTTTCTGTTGGAGGTGGCTGGGATTGAACCTAGAACTTCCTGCATGCAAAGCATGTGCTTTGCCATTGAACTACAGCATCTCCAGGGGTGATCTGCAGGATCGGTCAGATGGGGTGCTGGTGAATGCCCATGCGCATCCAAGGGCCCACCAGGCTGACCCATCAGCACCGTGACGTACACAATGTAGAGCCTGTGTCAGTCAAGCCAGGCACTAGCTGAGAGCACACTAAGCCAACTCCTGAAGCCACCCAACATCCATCTTTATCTAGGGTAGTAATGGAGTGACCAGTGGTGGGATTCAAATAAATTAACAACCGGTTCTATTACGTCATAGCCGGAGCAAAAAAAAAACCCGAAGCCAGTCAAGATAAGCGAGCGGGCGGGGCCCGGCCATTTAACAACCGGTTCTATAGAACCTGGGCGAACCCCCTGAATCCCACCACTGGGGGTGACCCACTTCCAAGTTGCTTGCCTCCCTGAGACCTTCTAGAAAACAAGCAGAATTGGTCAGGGGAAGGTGCACCAGCCCAAGGCTTGCATGGTTCCTGCCTCTCTCCTCCAGCTAATCAGGTATTCCCCAATGGTCCTCTGGACACAAAAGGCTCCTGGAAGCAGGAGTAGCCACGGGCAACAGCCTGCCCATACCAGCACCACTGCTGCAGATGGGCAAAAGCAACAGGGGGCACCATGGGATAGCCCTGGTAGCCTCTTCATACTGGCTCCCCTGACATCTTGTATGATTCTTGCATGTGGTACCGCAAGTCAAGCATAACATGTACATTTGTCAACACGTGACATTGGTTGTATATGTGGAAACTTTTTAATTCCAAAAAACACATTAAATGACATTCATTTAAAAAACAACGATAAAGGCATCCCAGTCAGCATAAGATAAGATACACCTAAGCCTTTTAAGATAAGACCTCCTCACTTCCCCCTGGAGCAAGCTGAAAAAATGCAAAACGGAAGTAATTGCTCCAGGGGAGGAGGTCTTATCTCAGAGTTAATAGATAGTAATCTGGGAGAAGGAACATATTTAAGCTAAACAAAGGGCACTTCCCTCTGTGTCACATCAAATCAGCAGAAGGGAAAACTAGAGATGAGAAGTCTGAACCTATATATCCACAAACTCCCTATGGCTGTTTTATGGAAGGATTACTTATCGCACAGGTATATATGAGCTGATTTTTGATGTTGTTCCCTATATGTCACAGGAGGTTCACACCAGCCTACCGTGTTTAGGGAGAGTACAAATAGGAGTATAAATGAGTGTGTGACAAAGATAAAAAGGCGTGGAGCAAAGTGCATTAGGACACCACTGCAGTAGAAGAATGCAGTAAATCCAGCTATAGCTACACGACAGAATAATAAAAGATATATTTTAAGTTGTAAGCTTGCAGGCAGGGCTTGTTTGATTTTTAGATGTTCCTCCAGCACCTAGTTTAGTCAGGTGATTAAGGAATACTTTGCAGCAAAAATTCCAACTTACTCTTGCCATTTCCTTCATGCACTGCAGTTGCTTGCCCTATGCCCTTTCACCTTTGACTTCCACCATAAGCCACCTTTAAGCACCCTTTAGAACCTCTTTAGCAATTATTACCATATGACACTGTGAAGCAACTGTTCAATACACAATGGCAACATTCCTATGCAGCTTACTGGGCATTACTTGCATTCCTCGGAAGTATTTTGTGTCTGTGTGCACTAGCAAGTATAAAGGTTCAATAGGCTTTACCCATTTGCTTTAGATTTAAGAAATATAGCAGCAGTTGGAGGAGTCTTTTCTGCAAGCATCTTCTTTTGCCCAAACTCTGCTTGCCAGAACTGAACCTAAAGTAACACAGAAAGTGGAAAGAGACCATGGCTGTTGAACTTTGTCACTGCAAGAGAGGAGCTGTGACCTGCTTCTCACTGGAAAGGGTGTGGTATAGAAATGGTTGCACAGAAATGGTTCTGATGCTCGTCTTCCAGATACCTAGAGCCTACCAATGGAATGTGAACAGTGGTATCATCCAAATGATTTAGGAACAGGTACTCACTTTTGATTGGCACTTGTCGGGGTCCGCCCACCGGAAGTGACATCATGAGCCTGAAGTGATGTCGTGGCAGGAAGTGAGGTCATAGCCGGAAGTGAGGTCATGGCAGGAAATGAGGTCATAGCAGGAAGCAATGTCATGATTGTTGTCATGGATGTGATCATGTTTGTAATAACTTCAGCTTGTGGTTAGTGTTGATTTAACTTCTATTGCTTTGCTTTCCAGAGATGTGTATATACATATTTTGCTTCAACTCTTCTCTGGTTAAATAGCAGGCTAGACTGTACTAGATTGTGAGCCCTTTTGGGACAGGGAGCCATTTAACTTTAATGTTAAATGCAAGGAGCCGGCAAGGAGCAGGAGGGGGAGCAGGCGACCAAAAAAAGACTGCATGGGGGCTGGGGCTGGGGGGAGGCTGCAGGAGGAACCGGGACGCTGGATCTGCGCAGCTGGAGGGAGTGGGAGCCCCAGGCAGCCTATCTTCTCACGCTTGCTGCCTTATTCCTGGGTCTCCCTCGCTGCTGCTGCTGCTGCTGCTGCTGCCACCACTGCTACCACCTCCTGTCCTCTCACTCCGCTGCTGCCGCCACCACCACGCTGCCTGCCTGCCTGCCTGCCTCCTCACAGAAAGTGCAGGCAATGGCTCCAGGCGTGCAGTACGCATGCGCAGCTGCTGAGCCAACCAGCCGACGGGGCCAGCTTCGAGTGGGCGGGGCCAGCTCAACTTCTAGGAACCGGTACTCACGTAGTGGTGCGTAGTGTAGTGGATGCATGACATCACTGAATGTGAACCATGTTCAGCTTTAAGAGATGGAGGCTGCTCTGCTCCACCCCATAAACAAGGGAGACAGGAGCTGAGCACCCCAGCCCCTTTGAGATCACAACGGCAAAATTGAAGCACCTTCAAGGAGGCCCAATTCAATAATGGCTATTTGACACCAGGGAAAAGCATTATTCAAAACCCTTTATATCTCCTAGGTTTAACCTTAAACACTTGCAAGCTGGGCCTTTATGAAATAGGGCTTTGTGACTATACAGGCATGCCTCAGTATCCACTGGGGTTCCGTTCCAGATCCCACTGTGGATACTTGAAACCCTGGATACTGGGGGTGCCTTTTTAAAGATAGGGGAACATCAGTGGGTTTGCTGCAGTACAGTTTAAAAAAAGAGATGTGTTTAATGTACCCCTATCTTTTTACAGGGACGTGGTGGCGCAGCGAGTTAATCCGCTGCTGCTGGGCTTTCCGACCGGAAGGTTGGGAGTTCAAGACTGCGCCATGGAGTGAGCTCCTGTCACTTGTCCCAGCTCCTGCCAACCTAGCAGTTCGAAAGCACCTAAATGCAAGGAGAGAAATAGGGACCACTTCGGTGGGAAGGGAACAGCGTTCCGTGCGCTACGGCGTAGAGTCATGCCGGCCACATGACCACGGAAGCTTGTCCTCGGACAAAACATCGGCTCTACAGGCTTTGAAACGGAGATGAGCACCGCCCCCTACAGTCGGTCACGACTAGACCATTCGGTCGTGGGGTAACCTTTACCTTTATCTTTTTAATAGGCATCCCAGTGTCCATAGTATCCATGGTATCCATGGATAACTGAAATAATGGATACCAAATCAATGGATAACGGGGCACGCCTGTATTGGGTTTTAATGTGTAGTTGGTGCAGGGGAGGATAGCTTCCTGTTCTGAAAACATCCAGAGGTAAGTGTTCAAAAGGACAGAGGCTGACCAAGGGAGTAGTGCCTACTAGTTAGCATTCAACACAACTCTTCCAGGTCTCTATTTCACCTATTTTATGGATCAGCAGCTAAATGGAATTGATATATACGTCCTTGCCTACTATCCAGGTTAAGAAAATCAGGATGAGGATCTCTAAAACCTCCCTTCCCAGGAGAGCACAGAATCCAGTGGTTCTTGTTACAAGCCCAATTGCACTAGCACTCAGATGGGACAATTTACCAAATTAACTGTGAACAAGAACTAGACAGGCAAGAAGTCAAACTATAATCACCTTATTAAAAGTCTGGAAGAAAAGGGGATTAAGCAAAATGAGATAGGGGTGGAGAGAAGAACAAGGAGGCTGTTAAAAATGCCCCGACTTGTCTGAATGGCCACAAACAAAGCTTAACAAATTTGAATGTAGTAACTAGCAACACCCAGCAGAGGGAGATGGTAGCTATTTAAGACAAAAAACTAGGGCAGGGACTGGTCCCTGTAAAATGAGTAAGCAAACAGAATTAATTTTCTAATCATGGATAGCTAGTAACAGGGACTATATTCTAGCTATTACATTGTCCCACGAATGTTGGCCTTACTGGAGGGTAAGTGGTTTGTCTTCTGTAAACCTGTAAAACAGCTTCAAAAGGCAAATGTGGCAAAATATTCCCACACCTCCTTGTGTTGGTTCTTCAAAAAGTCTGGCAAAGTAGTTATCTGACTGAATGAAAGGAAACCACATGGCCTCTCTGGCTTGGCCATTCAATCAGGACACACATTTGTGAGTAAAAAAGGCAGTGTGGACTGGAGGTTGAGCTGCTGGTACTATTTGAAGCTATCTTGAGAATAAAACAGCCAATATTATCATGCCATTGTACAAATCAATTGTAAGACCACACCTAGAGCACTGCATACAGTTCTGGTCACATCTCAAAAAGGACATAGTGGAGCTAGAAAAGGTGCAGAAGAGAGCAACAAAAATGATTACAGGGCTGGGGCACCTCTCTAATGAAGACTGCAGTATTTGGAGCTCTTCAGTCTAGAAAAAAGGCACCTGAGACCTACAAAATTATGACCTACACATGATTGAGACCTACAAAATTATGCATGGGAGGGATAGCCTTTTCTCTCTCACACAATACCAGAACCATGGGACATCCACTGAAATTGAGTGTTGGGAGAGTTAAAAGATAAAAGGAAATACTTTTCTACCCAGCAGGTAATTTAGCTATGGAACTCCTTGCCACAGGAAGTGGTGATGGCATCTGGCCTACATGCCTTTAAAAGGGGACTGGACAAATTTCTGGAGGAAAAGTCCATTGCGGGCTATAGGCCATGATGTACAACCTCCTTACATTAATAGTAGGCTACTTCAAAATGCCAGGTACAAGGGAGTGGCAACAGGATGCAAGCATCTTGTTGTCTACTGCGCTCCCTTAGGCATCTGGTGGGCCACTGTGAGATACAGGAAGCTGGACTGGATGGGCCTTTGGCCTGATGCAGCAGGGCTCTTATGTTCTTATGACACTAAGCAGAAGAATCCATGGACTACTTTTGGATGGGAGATGGAATGCCAGGCTGTGACAAACTGTAGTACCTGTTGTGGCAGAACAGAGTCACTGTGGAGCTAGTGTGGGAAAGTGCAAGAAAACCAGCCAACAAAAGAACAGAGTAAGTCCTTGATGACCTGTCCAGGCTTGACTTACAACTGCCTGCTGAAGCTTGATGGCACACCAGCATTCAGATGCAGAGTTTACATCACTCTTCATACATCCCTTATCTGGACATCCAAAATCCAAACTATTCCAAAATCCAGACATCTTTGTCCAATACTTTTTTAAAACTTTCTATAGAAAGAAGGGCTCATTCCCACATTTATGCTGTAAGTTCAATTCTCTGCTCTGTGGTGTGTGCCTATACACACACTGTTGAAAACTGTCGTGGAGGCCAGCAAACACCTGAATGGGTAACAATGAAAAGAGCAAGAGGAAGTATTTCACATATTTATGCAATTATTTTGAAATACAAAAAAATTCAAAATCCAAACACCTTCTTGACCCAAGCAGTCTGGACAAGGGATATTCAACCTGTATTTTCATCTCATACTGATTGCAGCTTCACTTGCCAAACTTTTCTCTAACTTGCTGATGTTACTGGTTAACCATTTTCCATAAATTATTAGCCTTTTCCAAAAGCGTGTGTCAAAGAACACTGCTATTGTTTTCATTTAGATTCCAACTACATTTTTCTCTAAAGCAAAACTTGACATATGAAAACTATCTGCGAGATAACGAGGGTTTGTACTAGGAAAACTATGCGGCTGGAAAAATGTCATCCAAGCAAACCGATAGGCAACTTCTTCTGAAATATCTGCATGGCACTGAAGTATCAGTCCTCTGCTCAGAAGCTCTCCTGCCACCCCCACCCTATGCATTAGGCTTACCATTATGATGCAGGTTGGGCCAGTTGCTCTATCTGAGATGACATTACTTGGTCAGCTAATCTTGCCCTTCCTCCAAGATGCTCAATAGTATATATCAGCTTCACTCAAATTACCCTCACAACCACCCTGTGAGGTAGACAGGATTGGGAAATACAGTGAGCAACCCAGAGGCGTTTCTAGGGTATGGTGCCAGGGGGCACGAGCCTGGGTGCCATAAGGTGGGGGGGCGCCATTGGCATGGCACCCTGCCCGCAAATTTGCACCCCCCCACCACGCCCCACGACCCCCGCCTGCCGCTCGAGTACTTAAAGTGACCAAGCAACATCCCCGGGAAGGAAGCTGCCGCCTTGTCCCCTGAGTGGGGAGGCGCGCCAGCGGCTTCCTTCCCCGGCCTGCCACTCGAGTACTTAAAGTGCCCGAGCGGCAGCCCGGGGAAGCCGCCTGAGAGGTGTGCAGCTTCCCTTGGCCGCTGGTTGGGGAAAACAAGGAGGCGGGGCTTGACTTCTGCCCTGGGCACGGTTTCGCCCTGGTACGCGCCTGGAGCAACCCAAGGTCATGTAGATAGGCAGGGATTAAAATACAAGTCTCTACCGTACATGACTATATACTTCATCTTGCCCTGGATTGGCCATCTTTATGGTTAGGTTGAAGATTTAGCCACCTTGAGAGCCCCTTGGGGAGAAAGGCAGAGTACAAATCTAAATAAGTAATAATGTAAAACTCTGCCAATTTAATCACAAATGTTTATAAAGCATAAGAGTATTCTAACTCCACTAGATGTTCTACATGGCCAGTAATAAGTAAAGTGAGAGAATATAAATCTGGACACTGTAGAGGCCAATTATTGTGTGTGTGTTTTTAAATACAGCAACTGTGGGCGGCAGCCTACTTCGTAAGATATGATGTATGAAACAGATTTGCAAACAGGCAGGCATTTGTTCGCAACACCCAGCAGCTAAAAAAGTTCTCCCCTAGAAAATACTCGTGTGTGGGCTAGAAAACTGGAAAGTACCAACTTTATAAGGTCATCTTTAGCCATAGAAATACATTTGAAAATAAAATTCCAGACGTTTCCTTGCAAAAATGTTTACTAGGAAGTTTATTTCATGGGAACAGGTTTTTTTAAAAAAAAAATTCCATGTTTGTCTATAAATAAATATATAATCAGCTATATTACAAAAATACAAATAAATACAAGAGAATTAATACATTTTTTGCTAGAATGCATAGTTTTCAGCACCCAATATAAATACAATGCCATAACTATTCCTGGGAATATCAGATGCTTCAACTTTTCTAATACTATTAAACATATCTGGGATAGAGATATTCTAGATAGGGATCATTTTCCGTAAAGCTCCCCAAAGCTTCAAAATTATTAACTTTTGCAACTGATATCAACTATAATGTATTAGCAAAGTTGATCACCCATTTTAGTAAAGTTTGGTTCTGAGCCACTACTGGGCAGGTGTGGACAGGGTCAGCCGGCCAGAGTTAGCAATCACAATCAGTGATCAGAAAGTTGCACTTCAGCCAGGGATCATGAGCCACAGCACTTGGTCAGCATACTGCCGTGATTTTAGGTAGTACTTTGCCTTGGGAGAGCCCAGGTGCTGCCCAAACATACAGCAGGAAAAAAAATCTGAATGGTGTATTTCATGCTCTCATGAAAGAAATGTCCGAACTGTGCCCTTGATTGTCCCTCTGCAAATAGGACATTTCCTAAGGGAAGGGGCACATTCTTTACACACCACTAAATGGCCACACGGGATGAAGACAATGGACACTTCCCTGTCCATGCAAACTTTGCAAGTTCTCTCTTCCTGTAACCGTCTTAGCTGTTCTTCCATGGGGAGACCTGCAGAAGAAAAATCCATATAGTATATACATCTATAACATGAGCCCCACCTCCATGCTCCCTTAACCCTTCTTAGTTGTCTTTTCCTTCATCCAATTCCAAAGCCAACCAATTCCTTGGCAAGAAGAAGGGGTTTCAATATCATTTCCATCTGACATATATACTCTAGAACAGGGGTGTCAAACTCTTTTCATACAATGGGCTGAATCCCCTGCTAACTGGGCAAGAGGCATTTTTCCAATTGGTGATCCTCTTATATTTAGCAGGAGGAGAGTAATTGTCCCTCTTCACCCCTGCACAGTGTCTTTTCTAGTGGCTGTTGCTGGTGGTGGTCTGCATTTATTTAGACTGTAAGCCCTTTTGGGATAGGGAGCCATTTAACCTTATTATTATCATCCTGTAAACCACTTTGTGAACTTTATGTTGAAAAACGGTATAAAAATACTATTGATTGATTGCAGTTATGGTGCTTGCTGGGGACTGAAAGCAAGCAATGATAAGAAAAACTCTTCGGAACTCAATAGTTGCAAATGACATAAAATATGCAAATCTTGATATTTTCAAAAGAGCCCAATTGTTATGCAAGCCATCCTTTCAAGCAGCACCCTCCTGAGGCAAAACTGCAGCCGAGAGATGCTCTGTGAAGTGACACCTCAGCAGAAGCAACACAGCTGAAAGGGTGGCTCACGCGATAATTGGGGTCTCACAGGACTGCCCTGCTGAGGCATCACTTCACAGCTCAGCAGCTGAAAGGAGCTGATGGTGAACCTTGGAGAGTCCAGTTATCACATGGGTGGGATAAAGAGCTTCTGCAGGCTATATCTATCCCACAGGCCTTATATTTGGCACCTTTGCACAAGAAAGGCTAAAAAGACACGCTTGCACTTTCTGAAATAAACTTCTGAAACACAGTGTATGCAAAAGCAAGCCTATGGGCCACATCATAGGAAGAATAAAAAAACAGAAGTGAAAAGTGCACTTGGTGCTCTACTTCTCTACACCAACATCAAATATTTCAACAGCAGCGAAGTGCTATTCATTCAGGGGAAAAGCCCAGTTCCGCAAGAGATCACACTTCTCCAGTGGGCTCACTCTCCACTATGATACAAGAAAAGGCATTCACTTCCTACTCACTTTCATTTTCCAGCATAAAACTCTCACCACCAAGTGTAATTTGCCAAGATTCTGACATGTGATTTCAAACTTCATGGGGTTTAGGTGCTGAGAGTGGGTGCAGAAACTCTATACTTCCTATTAAAGCACTACTATACATGACATTTGAAACTTTTAAACACTAGTTTTTTTTTATAACATCGTCAAGAGCTTAAATGCTCTGATTTCAATTAATAGACTGAAATGTTTACCTGAAACATCTTCTGTTGGAATGTAAGTCATATTCTTCTCCACTGAAAAAGAGAAAAATCATTTGTTAGCAAAGGAAATCTGCATTTTGAATCATTTAGATCTGTGGTTTCCAACCATTTAAGAGCCCCTAGACCACTGAGGCAAAGGAAGATAGGAACAGCCCTGCTGGATCAAGCCAAGGCCCATCTAGTCCAGCTTCCTATATCTTACAGTGGCCCACCAGATGCCTCAGGGAGCACACAAGACAAGATACTTGCATCTTGCTGCTACTCCCCTGCATCTGGCATTTTGAGGTACCCTGCAAACCCTTCTATACTACCACCACCCCCAGTGAAGACTGACTTGGGTTTAAATTCATTAAACGCAAGTAACCATTTTTTTTTAAACCTACTGAATACACCATCCATTCTGCACCCATCTGGGGTAGACAAAAAACTGCCATCCATGGCCAATTTGGATGACAGCAAAAAATTCCTACCCAGCTATCATGATGAGCAAAAATTGGAATTGTTGTGGACCACATGCAAACCCCCCACTTCTTGACCCACAAAAAATACAATTAAATTTGATAGTCTGTGGGAGGGCACTCAACAAGACGCTAGAAGTGCCAGCTGCACCTGTGGGTGGTCCGTGGAAGAGCACGGAACCAGATTTAGATCAACAAAACGCCAATAACTCAAAAGCCACCATAAAATTAAAAGAGGTGAATAAGTTCTCTTGCTGATTAACAGGGTTTCCTTTAGGATACTCAATATATACAGCTTGCAGAAAAACACTGGAGAGCTCACAAATGCGCATCTTACTGTCACAATAGTCACCCCACTAAAAGCCATTAACATTCTGAATTGTAACGAAGATGAGTGAGTATTAAAGAAAAACCAGCACTTTTTCTAGCAAACTCACCGAACAAGTCTTTGTATAACATAGGATCACATTCCTGTAAACAGTTTTTGAATATGTTTGCAGCTGCATTTCCTTTCACTAAGATAGTATCAATCAGTTCTCTTGCTTGCAGGGATGTCTGGGTTTTTTGTTTAATAACATGGTGTTCAAGGTCAGTTATTACTTTAGAAGTTAATAAACTTTCCAAGATAGGAAGCACACATGTCAAGCGCTGAAATAAAGCCATTCGGTTCTTTCGGATTAAGGATAAATCTAAAAATAATAAACAAAAAATAATTGTCACAGGCCTCCAACTTTTAAGTACTAACTGTAAGGTTCAGAAGTTTTGAAATCATGGGAAAGTTCCCCTCTCCCCCTGTAAAGAGCAAGAGAAGGCTAGGCCATGGTCTGACTCCATTTTGTCAGAATACCTCCATTTTGTTAAAAAAAAGAGCTAAAGCTGTTAAGGTACCAGCTGGTGATAATCAGCTCATTTCCTGTGGTAATTTCATCAGGAAGTATAATTTCCTATTTGCTTTGTTTTCTGCAGAAAGGTGTGAGGTCATACCTAGGGTTAGGAAGGAAGTACCTAATCAGGAAGGTTCCAACCAGCTAGTACTACAATTAAGAAGGTTCTGCACCGCTAAGACCCCTCACTTAGTGTTTTGTTTACATAACCTTTAACAAGATGGAACCTCCGAACATCCCATCAGGAAGAGGTCTGACCTTTATCCTGATTGGATAATTAATTATACTGGAGGGGACATAAAGATACCCAGTTTTGGGGGTACAGGAACACAGACCATCAAGACCACAGACACCATCAAAGACGACCATCAGGTCTCCAGACCTTGAGATCACCTTCTCTAAGCCATCCAAGATGCCCGGCATGGACCTGCTGCCTGCATTGGACTGAGAAGAAGGTGATTCTGCAAGGCTAACTACCTTGCATGGACTAGGGCCTAGTCTAGAGTTAGGCATAGAGTTGTTTTGTTATTTTGAAGTGTATCTTGGTTAAGTGTCTGTTAGTGCCTTTAAATCTTTCCTAGTTTTGTAACACTTGTTTTCTTAATAAATTATAGTTAAACTATAAGCTTTATTTGTGATTACTTGGAACCAAACTAAATTCAGTTTTGCTGCCTACCAGTTAAGCTTCATAGCTTTGGGATTAGATAGGTCCCTGTAGTTGGGGCTAGTTTAGCCTGAGGATTTAAAATGTTAAGAGGCTGTTTATTGCTGTTAGAGGCTGTAACTATTAACTATGGTCCCAGGCTGGTAGCAGAGGATGTGTGCCTTGTTGCCTTGGCTTGTAAGTGCTTAAGGACACACTCTGCTGAATGTTCACATCACATATGGGCCCTGGGTTGGTTATAGGGCATATGAGCCTGTGAATTACACACACACACCCCCAAAAAAAGCTGAATAATACTTTATCGTTAAGACAATGAACTATGTTATTTATAACTTAGTATATAAGACTGCACCAAACTAAAATATAAAGAGGACAATGCTGTATATGTACTATATACATTATACACTATATTTATACTATTATATACTATAAATAGTATATACTATAATTGTCTCAAGTATAACAATTGTTAGATTGTCTTTTTGTCATTTTGAGTCAGGAAAAAAAAAACATTGAAGTGTTGAAACTGGAAGCTGTCAAACTGAAGAGGAATTTTCTACATCAGTGGTTCCCAACATTATGGAACCATGGCCCATTAGTGGGTCACCACCCAGTTTTTGACAGTTCACGAAACTGACAGGGTAGGTTAGGCTATGTGCATCAATCAATCAATCACTAGTATTTATATACCACTTTTCAACACAAAATTCACAAAGCGGTTTACAGGCAAATAATAACATTAAAGTTAAATGGCTCCCTGTCCCAAAAGGGCTCACAATCTAAAAGAAAAGAGAACAGCCACAACCACAGCCACAAAAAAGGCACTGTGCTGGGGTGAAGAGGGACAATTGCTCTCCCCCTGCTAAATATAAGAGGACACCACTTGAAAAAATGCCTCTTGCCCAGTTAGCAGAGGTTTAAACATCAAGGGTTAAACAAGCTGCTACTTGGGGGGAGAACTGCTGCCCAGTCACCATTATAGCCACAGAGGCTTCAGCAGGTGGTAAAGTGAAACTTTTTAAGGGTTCCGATGCTAAAAACTTTGGGAGGAGGAAGTCCTTTTTAATCTTATCCCACAATGGCCTCTTCATAAGCATGAAGCCTGGGCCAAGTTATTAATCTGAATTATTTCATAGCAAATGTTCACATTGAGCCTCATGAGCCACTAAAGTTAGAAAAATTTCTGCACACTTGTACCAAGGTCTGGAAAAGTCACTCCCAAGTCTTGAATTTTTTTTTACATACCACTTCTGATTTGCTGTGCAGTTTGCTTTGACAATCCCTAATAAAATGTTACATATAAAACAAGAATTCCTGGGTAATCTGAAGCTTTGGGGGTGGGGAGAAACCCATGCAAGATAAAACCTCTGAATAGAAGGGACAAGTCATGGGGAGCACTCCTCTTCAGCAACAAGAGTATAGAAGTACCAGTACTGCTTATAGAAGTTTTACTGCAAACACTGCTTCTCTCAAACATTACAAGAGCAACAAGATGAGTCAAGGTTCCTAGGAACCCAAAAGGTTTGATCACAATATACCAGTATTTGTATGAGCACTTTACTCTCATTAAACTGTAAGTGGTAGGATGAGAAGGGACTAACAAACTAGCCTACATCACCAATGCTCTTACATACCCGATGTCATTTCCTCCAACTGTACTTCCTTCTCCTCTTCTCTCTTTTCATCTTCAGCAATAAGGAGATCAGACACAAGATCACTTATAGTCTTATAATTCTCTCCTGTTGTTAAAATCTTACTCTGAACAGTCTGCTTGATTAGCCTTCTATTGAATCCCATCTCTAAAGCAGCTTCAACCACAGGAGTCTTCATCATGACTGCATCTTCTGAAGCATTTTCACCAGGTTCAAAATGAATAACTACTCAAAGAAAAAATACAGACTTTTAGCTACTGAAATATTGCACTCATATAGATTTTGGAATGTTTTTAACTACAATAGAACAAGGAGAAAATCATTAATGTGCCCAATTACGTATAAGAAAATAAAGCATGAGGCTTTCAAATAACTTCTATTATGAATTAGGTTTTATATGGCTATTCTAAAGTCTTTTCAAATATATTATTGGTATGGTAATGATATGGTTGAACATGAAATTGGGTGAACTCAGGAAGGTAGTGGAGGACAGGGAGGCCTGGCGTGCTGTGGTCCATGGGGTCGCGAAGAGTCGGACACGACTTAGCAACTGAACAACAACAATGATATGGTATAGTAATATGATACTTATTTCCTATGCTAGAAGGCAACATTTTTAGTGTTAAAACTGACAATAGCTTTAATACAGAACAAACTATTAAAGCAACATTTCTACACTCTCTCCATGGCCAATGCCACTTTGATAGTGCTCCAACGTTGGTCAGATGCAAGGCACAGCTACTGCTTCTTCCCTCCAGCCCCACCCCCGCTCCAATTAAAATGAACCTTGTTTCTAAGAATCAAGTTGTGACTAGATATGAACCAAGCCCATGCCTGCCAGAGGAAGAACAATGAGAACAGAATAAATGGATATTGTCCAATTTTGAGACAAATGCCAAACAAAATAGCAATATGTGGAAATATTTAAGCAATGCTTTCCAAATGCACACTTGGAGCTGAGTGCAAGTTATCTTGTCATCTTGTTCTAATTTGATAAAAGCTGATTGGGCATCTGAAAATGTTTCACAGCCTTTAGCAAGCAGTGTTCCAATGCCACAAGCTCCTATCAATGTCACGTAAATTGCCAAGGACACTTACTTGGTGGATCAGCATTTTCTTCCACAGTTGTATCTGAAGTAGAAAGCAGCTACAACACAAAAGGGGAAGTATTTGTTTTTTAAATACAGTATTGATATTTTATGCAAACACATTAAGGCTGTCAGCAGTTTAAAACTTAATTCTAAACAACTGTATGTGCTCTGTCCAAATGCTACAACTGAAAAAAACCACTAGCCCCAAAGCAAGAGCCTTTGCTTTTTTAAGCTTATTGTCATCCCTGCTGCTGGCACAGAGACAGTAGTCAGTGTCAGTAGCAAAGGCAAGGTCCTAGTATTGTCTCCAATTTTTCCTCCCTGGTGCAGCTGCATCACTTTAACAAGCAGTAGCACAGGGAAGGGAAAGCTCTTAGGGTTTTTATTATGGGTAATTCCTGTTTGCAATTTTTATTGTTGGTTGTCTTGAGCATACTAACAGGAAAGCAGTATATAAGCATAAGTGAAAGCATTTAAATCTCACAAATATTTTTAAAACAAAAGTATCAAAAAACCCTTTAAGTCATTCCCAACGACATTTTTAGTCAGCCCTGTATATCTGGAAGCAAGTTAGCACTATTTATAGACAGCAAATATTTATTTATATCATTAATGCAGTTGCTCATGGTGTAGTCCCACAATACTATCTCTTGGTTAGTCAACAGTGGTAATGAAAAGCTTTAACACTCATCAACCCAGCAGGTTGTTCCACTAGCCATTTAATCATACAGCTTACTTGATATGAGTGTCTTGGGTCATTCCCTCAGGCACCATATGATATGGACTATAGCCTCCACTAGATCACACTAAGCATTGGGTGCCTCCTGAATGAGCATTATATAGTCTTTCTTCTTACATCAAGTTACACAGTTCAGAAACATCTGTATTTATCATCACTCCCAGCAGGCCCAACATATGATCAACGTTTGTAAAGTACCTGTTCAAGAAGATGGGGAAATCTTGCTTGAACTTGATGTACAAACTCTTGCCCTTTCACATGAATCAGATACTCACACCTAGAAGATAAAAATTTGATTCAGTTCCAATATACAAGATAAATAATCACCACCTCAGGTGCCCTCAGATAGAGAAGAGGCTTAAATACATTTCAATAATCTAGATGCTGATTTCCATACATTAGATATCTTTTACAGAACCTTGATTTTTATGATAGTCACAATAAAAATACTATTTTTAAATGGACTACAGATACAAATCTTTGCTAGACTCTCATTCCTGATTCTGTTTAAACAAAAGCTTTAAAACAGAGCAGAGAGATCAAGAGTAGTTTCACCTTTTAATTTGAAGTTATAATAAGATTAGGATTATCTGTTACCTTTTTATAAGAATGTTAAAGCGTACCTTGGAAACCATTTAGCATGCTCCACCCATGGATCATCTCCTGACTCCCAACACCTGAGACCTCCATCGCAGCAGAAACATTTGACATCATCATTGCGACCTTTATTTTTAAAAATGAGGAATATTTTTAAAAAACAAACACCTGAAAAAATCACAATCAGCAAATGCTGTGTTTTTAGAATCATAAGGCAGAACAACTTCTCTTACCTACATAGTAGAAGCCAGCATCTGAAAGCTGCTGTGGCTGAACCGGTATGGTAATTGGCCAATTTCTGAAAGTGTTGACACGTGCAACACGGGTTTGCATGCTCACATTAGAAACCATGAAACTGGGCTGTTCTTGATTTTGTTCCACAAAAGGGCAGTTTGGAAAGTGTCTTCGGTGTTCTGACATAGCATTATCCTTTGGTTCCCAGTTACTCAGTTGACCACCACAGGCAAAACAAGCCACTTTATCAAGAGGACCTATATAATAAAAGCCAGCTTTTGCCAAAGCAGATGGTGCTAGAAATGTCAGAGGCCATCCCTGGAAAGTGCGCAGCCTGACTTCTTCAGAGCTCATTGCATAGTTGAAAGCTTTAGGTCTTATATGGGATAGATCTTCCACTGCCCTGGATGTTACTGGATCCTGGGGAAAACTTGAGAAGTTTCCACTGAAATAGCCAACTTGATCCAAACTTGGTGCCTGAGCTGGGGAATATGAGGGAGGATGAATTCCAAAGGCTGTCGGAGGTGCAAAGGCAGAATGAAACGATGAGCCAAGATTTTTCACCAAATTCAAATTCTGAACAAAGCTGCAGCTAGGATAGAGTTGTCTGTGCTTGTCCAGAGCATTGTCACCTTTTTTCCAGTTATCCAACATTAAGCCACAGCTATAACATTTCACTTTGTCTTTCTGACCAGTGTAATAAAACCCAGCACGGGCAAGGCTTCTTTCTGAAACTGGCACATTCAGAGGAAAAGTTGAAAAGGTGGACATCCTGTAGAGTTCACACGAGAGATCATACTTCAGCTCATTCACATCACTGCTGTTCTTCAGTTTAGACAGGAATGAGCCACTTTCCACTATGTTCATAATGAAATAGG
The DNA here is from genome assembly GCA_029204185.1 of Lerista edwardsae. NCBI lineage: Eukaryota > Metazoa > Chordata > Lepidosauria > Squamata > Scincidae > Lerista > Lerista edwardsae. The sequence goes on along the minus strand of JAJKFI010000017.1, from coordinate 15,280,202 downwards.
ACAGGAGTAAGGGACGAGTCTGAAGCCTGGGAGGTAGTTTTGTGCAAGTCTAATTAATATGAAAGTGAAATGTTACATGCAGTTCCTTTTTTAAAAAAAATCCAATTTACAGCATCTCATTCATTTAGTACTTTCAATCCTTTTGATGGAATAGAATTAGGCTACAATCCAATACACATTTTCCTGAGCGTAAACACCACTGAACATGATGGGAATTACTTCTGAGTAGACATGCATAGCATTGTGCTCTCAGTTTATGTCCTTTCCTAACTAATGCATTTAAGTACTTTCCTTTTTCCTTCCTTTTTCCCTTTTCAGCCATTGTTATACTCATCTCTATCACCTGAAATGCAAAAAAGGAAGTCTAAAAAGAAAGACAAATAGCATAGTAGCTTTGTTGGTCTATCAAAGACACAAGCAGCAGCCAAAGTATGGCAATACTTTTCCAGAAAGTAACTAAAATGGTCATTCAGTGCAATCCTATACATATTTACTTGGAAGCCCCATTGTAGTCACAGAATGCAGCCACAAAATAGTAAGTAATAGAAATCTTCTTCATCTGTGTGTTCTAGAGAACTCAAAAGCTTGCTGCTCAGTGAAAAGAACTAAATGGTGCAATCCTAAGTACGTATACATATTTGGGCACACATCCCACTGAAATCAACGGCTGTCAGAGTAGCACAGCTTAGGGACAGGTCTCTAGATTAGTTTCCACAATACCTGTACTCCTAGGAGAGCAGGATTGAAACAGCCCACACAGGACTGAATAAAGCTCTGAATAAAAATAGTCTTTACACGTATGTAAAACTGGTTACATATTATGGAAAGCCTTATTTGTTCCTTAAAGTGTTTATTTTTTTCCAGTGATTCCCACCTAAAATATATGGAAGAACAAAGATGACTTTTTCCTCAAGCATATTAATAAAGTTTGTGGAAATGTTAACCCAAGTATAATCTCTGCAATCCGCTAGAAACCTGCTTTAGTCACCAAGATGCTCCCTTATGTTTTCAGTGACATCTTGAGGCATAATTTTAGCCAGGCTGCTTTATTATTAGATGGTTATCACCATCAATATAACTGTGTTGGTTTTTAGGGGCCAATACCAAACTTTTATACTCATGAGCTAAATGAACATTACCAGCCATTTTAAAAAGCAAATGCTTTCCTGAACAACTGTGAAAATTTTATACACAAAACTACACCCCAGGCTTCAGACTCTAGTCCCTTTTAAGGAAGTTAGGCAGCCATGTTGCAATAGGGATTTCACAAGGAGAAACTGTAAATATCAATTTGATAAACACAACGCCTCTCAGGTTACCAAGTCCTGTGTGAAGAGAAAGAAATTAATGAGCTCTCAGAAGGCCCCAGATGCAGTGTATTATGTACAAACACATTGACCCTTTAGAATCTGAAAGCACACAGAGATTTTAAAAACACTAAAAGCAATAAAGTTTAAGCTTCATATAATGTTATCAATGGCAGAGTCCAGAAATAAATTTACCGGGAACAAAACAGAATATGGCAGAGACCAAAGGCTTATTCATGCCACCAGTTTTGAGGGGTTTGTACAACGCTGAAAAGATTTAGCTCACAAATCATCCATAATACCTACACTGAAAACAACATCATGGACTCAGAGTTAACGTTACTGAAATAGTGTTTAAACAGTTCTTAGTCACATAAATTTTGATGTCTAAACAATGTTCAAATACATTTTGAGGTGACATGCAAAGCAGGATAGTTAGCTAATTCAAGAACTTATTCAGGAACTCAGTTTAGACCACACCACAGTAGATCATCTTGGTTTTAGCTCATTTGCCATGCCAGGAAAAACAGGTGGCTTTCTTGGAAACTGGGACCAGCAGAACATCTTTGACCATTTTCCTGAGGCCAAGATCTCAAAGCATGATGTATGTAAATATATCAAACCAGAATTTCACAAATATGTGGTACTCAGCCATATATTCAGAAACAGTATTGTGTATAGTGTAGTCCATTGTTTTAGTGAACATCATTTCCAAGTCAAATGCTTCTCAAAATTCCATTTGGTTAACATGCAAAGGATGCTTTTGGTTTTATGGAAATGACCATGAGAAACCTGAACATCAGGTTGATTTTTTTTTAAAAAAAAATAATTAGTTCCTAAAATTAGAAATCAGTCTCAGAAGCATGAAAATAACCCTCCTGAGACATTCAAACACAGGAATGTATCAAATAAATAGATTCAGTAGTTAAAAGCCAGATTGCCACTGTGAACTATCTCTAAATCAGTTGGCAGCACTAAATCAAGCACATCTCAGCTACTGCATGCTTGAAAGAATGAAGGCATATGTTGAATAGCTGACACTGACAGGTGTCAACATAACAGGAATGGCTAGCTTCGACTCACTCACACCCCACATTCCACATGAGGAAAATTATTTTAGACCATGGCCCATCTGTACTTTTTTTCCTGTTGACATTTCAAAAAGTGCAAAGATTATCTGATCAAAATTTAACAAGCAGACAAAATGTAGATCTGTGTTAGCGGCTGTGTAACATAGCATACTGTATCCTAAATGAAAGTACGTTTTATAATCTATGTTATCTAGCACAGCCTAGTCCATACACCTTTTTAAAATAAATTCAAGAGGGGTAGCAATGTCAAGCTGTTGCAGCAAAATGTGCCCTGTGCCACTTTAGTCTACTGCAGCATAAGCTTGTTAGCTAGAGTTCATTTCATCAAAATAGTAACCATAGGAGTTGTGTGTGTGCATTTGTTATATGTAATTACAAATCTCGGAAAGGGGGAGGGAATACTTTTACCAAAAGGAAGTTCAAAAGTCTATTAATCCAAAATACTATTATACAGAAAACAAAGGCGATCCAGTCAAGATTGAACAGGGTCTAATCAGAATTGGTGCAACCAATACTGAAGTGTGATGAATTGGAAAGTAAGACAATTACAACAAAGGAAGCTTGAGAAACCTATAACACCCTTGATGTGTTACTTATTCTTCCATGACTGTTCTAGTTGGGGTAAGAAAAAGGGAAGAGGGTCAGATTATGAGTCAGTGGATTTCCCAAGACCCCCTTCTAATTTAAAGTTTACACCTGTTCTTTCCAGAAGCCATGTTCAGCAGAACCCAATACCAGAGAATGCTCTGAAGATGTTGTAAGAGTGCAAGTGTCTTTTTTAAAAACACTAAGTAAATTCCCTGGGAATGATGCAGATAGCAACCCAGTATAATATAATGCTAAATAGGTATTGGACTTGCACTGCAATGAAGAGAAATAACAAGAGAAATGAGGTTGCAAAGTAGAAATGTCTGTTGTAAGACAGTTGGGAACCATAAAGATAGGGAATGTTGAAAAAAAAAGTAGAATGTCAGAGGCTATACATGAAATGGTTGAATGACAGTGAGGGAAAAATGCAAGTCGCATTAAAACTTTACAAAATTTACAGAGTTGAACAGCAGAATTCCAGCTACTCTTTTACGTTTTTTAATACTGGAAGAGAAGGTTGGCAATAGAAATAACGGGGTCCACCCTTCATAACCTGCTTGTGAACATCCTAGTTGGCTGCTGTTGGAAACAGAATACCAGACATGGTGGTTGATAAATCAGATCCAATAGGCCAGTTCTCAAGCTTCTCATTTCAGAAGCTTCTGGACATTCACAAGCTAGCCAAAAAGATATTTGTTTTTAGCATCTAGTAATCAGGGACAGGCTGCCTCAGAATTCAAGGGCTCCTCACAGCTACTGAGACATTTAATCCTATCTACCCATCCTTCAACTTGTGAATCACCTTCTCTTCATCTCTAGATCCAACTGCCACATCAAAAGCAACTTGCAGCTTCTCTCTTCAATTATCTGTTTAATTTCAATAGATTCTAAAAGATGGCTTATGTAGTTTTCAGCTTGACTGTTGCCTTTTGGTCCCAAGGACACTGAGACAAGCTATAAATGCTTTTTCAAATAAATTCTGCCTCTGTATCTGAACCACCTTCCAGGAAAACCAGAAGTTCTTACTAAGCATATCAGAAACAACAGACAGATAACTCACTTCACCTACCACTATCACTTCACCTACCACTATCAATCTTCCCCTTCAGGCTGCAAAAAAAAAGGGTGGGTTATCTTTTTTGACTTAGTTCACATAGGGCAATGGTCAGGCCCAGAAGGCATGAACAGGGCCCTAACCTCCTAGATATATATGCTAGAATCTCCAGTAATAGTCTGGGGTCCCAAGGCAGAGATGCACATAAGTTATTTGGCAGAGGAGGGTCAAACCAACTCTACGTTTGGCCCTATTTTTAAAGAAAACAATAAAAATTACACAGGCAGTAACATGTTATATAAGGAGTATACTGTGCTCCCTTTCTCTTTGGGGAAAGACCATTTCCTCTGGCTTTCCCATGGTTTGTTTAGTTCCAGTTTTTGCTCTTGTGCATCTGTTACATGGTTTTCATTTTTTTTAATCCTGTTCTATATGCTTCATTGTATTTTAAAGTACGTTGCTTCAAGTCTCCCTGAGGATGACGTCTTCAGCTTCATCTCTGACATCTGTTAATCAAAAGCTTGCTTTTTCAACCAGTTTTGAAAAACACCTTTTCAAGCCACTGTTACTCTATGCAATAACTATCTTCCACTTTTCAGATTGGGGTGATAATCGCTACAATAATTTTGAAAATATTTCTTACATAAACTAAAAGACGACTAAAGTTGCCCCTGAGAGCAACTGCTACACTGAAATCCCAGCCATCAAGTATATGCGTTACTTATATACGTATATAAGTTACTACCTTACCTGCTGACACATGCCTATGCTAGTTATTGATACCCTGGGGGAGAGGGGTTTGGTAAAAGCACACCCAGAATTTCCCTGCCTGGAAAATAAGAACCATTTGTACGCCTGTACAACCTCGTTTCCATACTTTCCTATATCTTTTGACTTGCAAGATCTCCATTATTTCATTCGTTTATATAATATTCCTATCCCATCATCTCTGCCTTAAACATTCCTATGTTAAGAAAAAAAAGTACACAGAAGCAGCACTCAGTATGCCATTAGTCCACCCCCTATAGGAGAAGCAAAGGAACACTACTACTACACCGCAATACTTTTTTCGAAGTTAAATAGTTCTACAGACCTGTCATTTCGTGTGTCACACCCTTTGCACAACCTTGCCATGATCTGTTCGCAACTGACGTGTTACACGCACACAGCAAGCCCGAATGAGGCGGCCCAAGCCTGCACAACACTCTGGACATCTTTGCAAGGCGTCTTTCCACTGCGCTCCACAGGGTCTACTCGCAAGCAAGCGTGCCCAGCCCAAGGAACGCAGCCTCACCACTCAGCCCTACACATGCCGACTCGGCAGCCAATCCCACCGAGCCCAATAGGATCTACTCTCCCCCCCCCCGGCAGGTCTGCTCACGTGCAAGGAGGATCCAGAGTTCCGTCCCCGCCTAAGCGGCTCTCTCGGGACCAGATGGGCAGGCAGGACAAGGAGGGAACCCCGGGAGCTCCTCTTCGCCGCCCTTGCTGAAGTACAGCTCAGTAACACGGCAACTTTTTAAAAGACGCAACGACATTTGCCTTCCCCCCCCTCACCCGGCCCCCTCACCCGTTCCCCCCCTGCACGCAGCGCCGGCCCCTTGCGGAGAGGGGGGGAGGCGGAGGCGGAGGCGTCAACTCCCCAAGGGGGAGCCCGTGGCAACGAACAACGACGAAGCGTCCCATGGCACCAGAAGAGCCCGTAAACTCGTCGTCTTTCGGGTGCCACAGGACGCTTCGCCGCTTCCCGGAAAGGGGGAGACGGTATCCCTGTTTGACCCCTTCCCCCCGGGTGGGGGGGGCTTCGGGGGGGGGCTATTCGCTGCTTTCTCCCCCACCCACCCCGCTTACCAGCGCCTCCGGCAGCCTGGGGATCCGGGCGAGGCTGGGCGCCCCTCGTCTATCTCTCTATATACTCGGTCTGGTCTGGGGCAAGAGGTGGGGGGGCGGATAAACGGCTGACGCTGAGGAGAAGCTCCGAGGCCCCGCCTCTTCCCTGTACTGCGTGGAAGCGGAAAGTCCTGCCCGCCTCCTGCCCTCCCCAGAGCGCGAGCTCCTCCTGGCCCGCAGCAGGCGCCAACTCTCCCTTCACACACACACACACACCCGGGACCGTTGCTGCGCGTGCGCGGCGGCGGCGGAGCAGGAGCAGCTGCAGCCCGCGAAGGCCGGAACGCTCAGAGCGAAAGTGCGAGTGGCGGGCTTAGCTCTGCTGCTGGGACTTCTACTTCCCTCGCTCGGTCGCCGGCGGCCGGCTGAGAGGAAACTACGCGCCCCCGAAGAGCAGAAGTCAGCCAGCCAGCGCGGCGTCGCTTGACAGGAACCCCGCGTGACGCTGACGGGCTTTTCCTCGGTGGTTCGTTGACTCGCGTTTGCTACCCGTGTCGGTCGGTTCAGACGTGCTGTGCGATGGATCCGGCCAGCCAGCCCGCTTGTCTTGAAGGGGCGTGATGGTCGGCGCCAGAGCGGCACCGTTCCCGCCCTGACTCCCGCCCTCGCACGTGGCGCCATAGGGGGTCCATGTCTCGCGAGGGGAGCCTCTGTTTCTCTCCTGACCCGCCTGCAGAGGCTTCGCTCTGACAGCCTCTTTTCAGTGCCAAGGATCCGTTTTGGAAGGGATGCGCTCATTGCCCTCCATTTCTCCAGCGACATCCGTGGACAATCCTGCTTTGTCGCTCTCACTGTTACAGAGAAGCAGCTGCTTTGAGCATGTGTAGAGTGCTCTCCCTTTGCTGTGCCACTGACTTTCCAGAGCTGGGCGTTAGCTGTGCTAGGTTTTAAGCCTGATAATGCAATCCTACCTTTTTCGTTGTTCTTTAAGAATACAGGAGAATTGTTTAAGAACACCCACCCACCCACCCACCCATTTATACCTGAAACTGTGGATACGGAGGACTCCTTTTTAAAGATGGGAGAACGTCAGTTTAAAAAGGTTAATTATAAAAAAAAAGTTTTGTTTCATGTTCCCCTATCTTTTTAATAGGTATCTCGGTATCCATAGATAACTTACAACACCAGAACCAGGGTCCATCCACTAAAATTGAGTGTTGGGAGAATTAGAACGGATAAAAGGAAATACTTTTTTACCCTGCTGGTAATTAATCTTTGGAACTCCTTGCCACAGGAGGTGATAGTGGTGTCTGGCTAGATGCCTTTAAATGGGGATTGGACAGATACCTGGAGGAAAAGTTCATCCTGGACTACAGGCCATGATGGGTGGTGCAACCTCTTAAGTTCAAATTAGGGTACTTCAGAATGTCAGGTGCAAGGGAGTAGCAACAGGATGCAGGCACTTGTTGTCTTGTGTGCTCCCTGAGGAAGCTGGTTTGCAGCCTCTGTCTTACTCCTGTAGTAGTAGAAGGTTCTTTGGAGGTCATTTAATGCTATCCCTGTTCAGTGCAGGTAACTGCCAGGTATGTACAGTGTGGCCATGGCATGATAGGAGAGCCGACTCCATATATGCGATACGCTCAGAAAGTGGATGTGGTTGGTGATATCAGCACATAACTGTAACTGATAGATTGGGATTTACATGCTGTATCTGAACCTTGATCAATATAATCAAGCATGCTAATAACCATGATCCTGCCATTGATGGGGGCAGGATCATATATATTAGCATATATTGCTTAGCATGGATCCGAAGTCAACAGTTGATCCCCAGTGCAAGAGATTTTTTTTTTTTTTAATATTCATGCTCTTTTAACATTTCTTGGTACTTTTGAGCTTTTTCTCAGTACTCAGAGAAAAGGTAGACCAGATTTCTCATTCCTGTGTTACAAAAGGAGAGAAGGGGATTGCCACTGCTTGAGATAATGAGTTACTAGGTTAATGGGGAAAACTGCAAGCAAAATGTGTGTGGAGTCCCTTTCAAGAAATTGCCAGCAAAAGCAAAATCCTTGGGTGAGTAGGGAAATTCAGGGCAAATACAAAATGAAGAAAAAAAATTTTTGTTCTACTACATAGCAAAAACAGGAGGTGGGGGGAATTCAATCGATCAGTCATAGAGAAAACCAGGCCTAATCTTTCTCCCTTTCAGATTGATCCTGTACCACCCTAATTAGAATAGGGTTAAACCCTGAGCAAAGTAACATTTGTTGAAGGCTGAGATAAGTTGCCAAGGACATTAGGTACTTTTTACTTAGGGGAAACCCAGCAGAAGTATTTCCAGTTCACATGCTCTTTTCACGGAAAGGGGAATTCCATTCTCTGAATTATTTCCTGTGTGTCATGTCAGACTGGCAGTCGGCCAAGTTTCAGCCTCACTAATTCTGTTTAAAGTCAGTGTTTGGAAAGCATGAATTTTTTTAAAACTTACATAACGTCTATTCAGAGTCTTTTTCTACTTGGTTTCACAATTCGGACTCTCCCTTGAATGTGACTATCATGCATGTGTTTTCATACATGATAATAAAAAGCACATTTAAGCTTTTGTGCTAGTTGTGCCATAAGTGAATAATACAGAAAAGAAATTGAATGTGCATTCTAGGCAATGTAGGTTTTGCCAAGATTTACACCTGTGTTATTAAACACAGATTAATATCTGTGTTACAGATTTACGCACAAACACATTAAAACCTCAGATGTGATAATACCCCAAGGTAGAGCTCTGCTAGCCTTTAGTTCCCTGAGCAGATTCTTAGAGCTTCATATTTGCGATCAGATGGCATACTGCTGCCTCGCCCTGACTTAGTAGCTGATCAGAGGCTAAAGGTAAACGTTTCCCCACGAGTGAATGGTCTAGGCGTGACTGACTGTAGGGGGCGGTGCTCATCTCCGTTTCTAAGCCTGTAGAGCTGGCGTTTGTCTGAGGACAAACGTCTGTGATCATGTGGCCAGCATGACTATATGCTGTAGCGCACTGAAGTGGTCCCTATTTATCTACTGGCATTTTTATGTGCTTTCGAACTGCTAGGTTAGCAGGAGCTGGGACAAGCAATGGGAGCTCACTCTGTTGCGCAGTCTCGAACTGCCAACCTTCTGGTCAGCAAACTTGCAGCTCAGCAGTTTAAAGTGCTGAGCCACCACATTCCATAAGATCAGAGGCTAGGGTGTGATTGACTTATTTTGCCACACTTTGTAAACAATTTTTTTTGTTGTAAAAGCATATAAATACTATTAATTATGCAGTACTGTAATACTGTGTCACAAAGATATATCTGGGATGTTCTAAAAGGGGAGTCTTAAGGTGGCAGGGACATTGTCCTGTACTGTCCTGCCCCTCTGCTCTGATAAGGGGAGAGACTGGCATGCTAGTACAAAGAAACCTGGGTTCTGACTTGTACCTTCTGGGTAAGTGCCTTCAGTTGATAATTAACTGAAGGCACTTTGGGGTACAGACTGTCTTGGAGCAATCTTAGATGATGCAACAGACTTGCTGCCAGGAGTGCATGCTGTTCATCTCCAGCTGATGCTCAACTTGTATACAGGTATTTGTAAATAAACCAAATATTTTTTAAAACTCACCGTAAGTCTTCAGTTTTCTGTCAAAGGGAAACCAAAACTGTGATCATGCTGCCATTAGAATTTCTCATCACTTGGGGAATTAGGATGTACATAAAATTACTATTTATGGTTGCAACTTTTTTCCACTGTTGGTCAGGTAAAGTCTTGAAAAGTAATTGTGTTCTTTCACATGGGTATCTGCAGCAATTAATTATTATATGGGCATTTAAATGATGCAGATAGGCTCTTAAAACCACAGACAGATGTCTGAATGCCAGATGTGCAGCTTGCTGGGGCAGCAGACCCCAAAAAGGGCTGGCCTCAATTACCCCTGGAAGCTGTAGTTGGGGTCATTTGCGGCTTCTCTGGCAGAACTCAAACTGCCATTCACACTGTACTGGGGAAGGATCAGGGAGGCACTGGGTCCAGCCCACAGGCCAGAGTTTGGAGCCCCCTGGTCTACATGGACCTGGACCAGCAATTTTGCTGTTGCAAGTCCAAGTAGACTTGGGAAAGTAGATAGCGGCCAGGGAAGGAGAAAGGCTGTCAGCTGAGCTTCTTCTACTGATACTACCCTCTTCCTAGTCTTGACACACCTCCCTCTTTTCCCACCTCTGCTTTGTTCCTGTTCTGCTGCCTCATCTTATTGGTGTGAGGCCTCTGGCACATGGCTACTAGTGATGGCGGCGGCAGCCTAGCTATGCAGAATTACAGGTTGTGTTTTGCCACTGCATTAAGCACAAATTCCAGTGTCACATAGGATTGGGCCATAAATGTTCTGCTTTTTGGTACTTGGATCCACAAGGGTTGGAGATGAACAAACATTGAGGCACATATTATATAAGAGATACTGAAACTGCGACATAATCTTTTCAACTGTAATTTCAGAAATTCTAAAGAGTGTAGAGTCAGGAATAGGTCTGAGGGAAAAGGCTGACAAACATGAACAGAATTTGAGCCAATAGCGCAGGATTTCTTTTTGATCCTGTGGGTAATGACATCAGATACACTATGGTAAACCTGCGATTGCATTCACGTGAAAGGTCCTGAAGCTGTTCAAGGATAGGGCCATGGGAATAATATTCACAATTGCCACTGCCAGGTTGTCAGTCCTTTTTGCCAGCCTTAGTGGAGTCAGAGGCCTAAAGCACATTCTTGAGCTCTGTAGCCTTGATGCAGCAGCTTGTGGAATGATGTGATGAAGCTGACTTCAACCACTGTTCTCCTTGGTATAAACCAAGGAGATTACACAGATGAGACAGGCACGCCATGTAAATATTATGTGACTGATATCTAGTCAAATCTTTATTAAAAATAAAAAATTTGACAAGAGATCCCAAAATACAGCTGGGTTGGGTTATCTGAAACTCAAGAATAATGTGATGAATTCAAACTGGTGCATGTAGAAGAAGAAGCGCAGCATGGCTTCTGTAAGGGTAAGTCTTGCCTCACAAACCTTCTAGAATTCTTTGAAAAAGTTAACCGGCATGTGTATGCTGGCGAACCTGTGGATATTATATATCTGGATTTTCAGAAGGCATATGACACGGTCCCTCACCAAAGGCTACTGGGAAAACTTCACAGTCAGGGAATAAGAGGGCAGGTCCTCTTATGGATTAAAAACTGGTTGGGGAGCAGGAAGCAAAGAGTGGGGGTCAATGGACAATTTTCACAATGGTGAGAGGTGAAAAGCGGAGTGCCCCAAGGATCCGTCTTGGGACCCATGCTTTTTGACTTGTTCATAAATGACCTGGAGACAGGCATAAGCAGCGAGGTGGCCAAGTTTGCGGATGACTCAAAACTTTTCCAGGTGGTCAAAACCAGACAGGATTGTGAAGAGCTTCAGAGGGATCTTTCCAAAGTGGGGAAATGGGCAGCAAAATGGCAGATTCACTTCAATGTAGATAAGTGTAAAGTGATGCATATTGGGGCAAAAAATCAAAACTTCACATATAGGCTAGTGGGTTCTGAGCTTTCTGTGATGGATCAAGAGAGAGATCGTGGAGTGCAAGTGGACAACTCAATGAAAGTGTCAACGCAATGTGCAGCAGTGGTAAAGAAGGTCAAATCCATGCTTGGGATAATTTAAAAAGAGGCTGAGAATAAAATGACCAATATTATTATGCCACTGTACAAATCAATGGTAAGGCAACATCTGGAGTACTGTGTACAGTTCTGGTTGTCACACCTCAAAAAAGATATAGGGGAACTAGAGAAGGTGCAGAAGAGAGCGACCAAAATGATTACAGGGCTGGGGCACCTCCCATATGAGAAAAGGCTACAGTGTTTGGGGCCCTTCAGCCTAGAAAAAAGGCACCTGAGGGGGGACTTGATTGAGACATACAAAATTATGCATGGGATGGATAAAGTGGATAGAGAGAGGTTCTCTTCCCTCTTTCACAAAACCAGAACCATGGGACATCCACTAAAATTGAGTGTTGGGAGAGTGAGAACAGATAAAAGGGAATACATTTTTACCTAGCAGGTTTTAATCTGTGGAACTCCTTGCCACAGGAGGTGGTGATGGCATATGGCCTAGATGCCTTTAAAAGGGGACTGGACAGATTTCTGGAGGAAAGGTCTATCGCAAGCTACAGGCCATGATGGTTAGTGCAACCTCCTTACTTTAGAGGTAGGCTACCTCAGAGTGCCAAATGCAGGGGAGTGGCAATGAGATCCACGTACCTAGTTGTCTTGTGTGTTCCCTGAGGCATCTGGTGAGCTGCTGCGAGATGCAGGAAGCTGAACTAGATGAGCCTTTGGCCTGATCCATTGGGGCTCTTCTTATGTTCTTATACATATAAAGGAGAAGAATGATAAGTTTACTACGCTAGGTCCACATTATCTGCAGGAGTTACATTCTTGGAACCTCTGTGGATACTGAAATTTGCAGATTCTGGAATCCAGGGGCCCTTTAAACCAGTGGCCTCCCAGAGGCTTTCTCAAGTCCAGAGCAAACTAATGGTTTTCACTGAAACCTGGAGAGACCACATTCATGGTGTGTGCAGCCTCTCTGGGCTTCAGAAAGCTTCCAGACCTGACTGGAGCTGTGCTCCGGTAAGGCTCGGGATGGGGCTGGTCCAGCATCCATGGATGGCAGAATCTGCAGATGTTGGACCCATGGAAAACAAGGGGCCCCTGTATAGTGGTTCAGAGTCAGCTATTCACACAATAATTTCAGTGGCCTTAAGCAGGGCTGGCCTTAGGACCTGCAGGGCCCAGTGCAAAACATTGGGGGGGGGGCACCCCAGGAGGGCCTCCTACTTACAAAAATGAAAGGCTGTGGTGAGGCACCTGGCAGTGGTGTCCAGGCAACTGCTTCTGGGGGCGATTTCATCCCATTCGGACCCAAGGGCTGGCAGCAGGGAAAGAGGTCCAGTTAAGTGGCAATTTTCTGCTTGCTGCACACTCTTCACAATACTTTGGCATGGAAAATTCCATCCTGGAGCATCAGCCACAGAGAGGGACTAGCTGAGCCCCTGAGTGCTCCACTCGTCACCCCAGTGTGGGACCCCTGTGGGGCTTAAATTGGTCAAATTACCCTAAGGCTGCCCCTGGCCTAAGTAAGATTACTATCTGATGAAGATGATAACGACTGCAAAATTGGGGGTGGGGAGTACTGTGATGAGCTTTAATCCTGGTTCAGAGCCAGTTCGCATTGTACAGAGGAAGTTTGATCAGCAAAAAAAAAACCTTTAAATAAAATGATTGAAATATAAAAAAGAGGGCCTAGTAAAAAAGAAACAGAAACCATTTGGGTAGTATTTTAAGACAGAGGTTTCCAGTACACTCAATTGGGGGAAAATTCCACAATAGATCTCAGTGTGACAAAAATATTTTAATGTAATTTAAAGTATTTCACATGTATCTGATCATGTAATCTCACATGACAATTAAATACCAGATTTTTACTCTTCTGTTGGATGATTTGACTTTTTGATTTCCTATTATATTTGTAGAGCACTTTTTAACTCTGCAAGGAGAGGAGGATGGGTTTTTGTGAAATAAAAATGCAAAATGTATTTGAGGCCTACTGCTAGATTGAAAATTAACAAATCTCAATCCAGATGCCATCCATCCAAGAGCTTTTAGCAGTGCTATTCATAAAGGATCCTGGGAATTGCAGAGCAATCAGCGTCACATCTGGTCTATGTAAATTGGAGGAAAACATAAAGATAGGATTGCTAAGCATAGAAGAATGAGCCCTGCTGAAGAAGAATCAGCATGGTGTCTACAAAGGCAAATTCTGCCTCACTAATTTTTTTTAAAGAGTTTTTTGCATGTCAACAGGAGTATAGAAAGAAGCAATCCGGTTGATGTGTTCCTTGTCTTTCAAAAAGCATTTGAGGAAGTCTCACATCAAAGGCCCTTGAGTAAGTCATGGATTAAGGGGGCAGGACCTTCTATAACTACTTATCACTCCATAGCAGCAGAGAGTAGGAGTACATTTTCACATTGGAGGGAAGTAGAAAATAAGGTCCCACAAAAATGTGTCTTGGAACATGTTCATAAGTGATCTGCAAGTTTAGCAAGTGGCCAGATTTGCAAACATCACCAAACTATTAAGGATAATAAAAACCAAACTAGATTTGTGAAGTGCTATGAAGAAAGGAAATTTTGTACTAGGGGTCATTAGTAAAGGAATTGAGAATAATTCCCCTGCTAACTGGGCAAGAAGCACTTTTCCAGGTGGTGTTCCTCTTATATTTAGCAGGGGGACAGTAATTGTCCCTTACCCCTGTGCAGTGTCTTTTCTTGTGGCCGTTGCTGGTGGTGTGCTGCATTTTTCTAGATTGTGAGCCCTTTGGGACAGGGAACCATTTAACTTTATTATTACTATTTGCCTGTAAACTGCTTTGTGAATTTTGTGTTGAAAAGTGGTATATAAATACGATTTATTAAGAATAGGACAATATTAAGAATACAGTATGATAATGCTGCTTATGCCCCAGTTCTCACCTCCATGTTTCCTGAGATACTGCATGTACACCAATACATATGCACATTATCATAACTGTTGGGACTAGTCAGTATCAATAACCAACTTCTGTGAGGGACAAATGGTGGATCATAGATGTTTTGTGACACTGAGGGTGCAATCCTAACTTCCAACTTTCCAGCACTGACATAGCTGTGCCAATAGGGCATGTTCTACATTCTGCCTCCTCAAGGTAAGGGAATGTGGATACCAAGGCATGCCTGCATATTGGAGAATTTCCAGTTCACAGTATTGTGAAAAGTTCTAAAACCATGCAAGTAATATTTCTAAAAGCACATGGAGGAAAAAAAAGGAGTATAGATAAGGATGCAGCATGTAGTGTTTCACTAAGCAGAATACGGCATTTACAGATTTATTTCCAGGATATAGTTTGATCCAAACTAATCAGTTTATCCCTAGAACTTGTTTTTGGTTTCAGTATTTAGCTCTAGAACATGTGGAACAATAATAAAGAATGCTTTTTAAATTAAGAAAATGGTGTCGTACATGCAAATTTACTGTCAAATGGTTTGGTTTGGTGCAAAATTGGAGAGACCTTGGAAACGAGAGGCATGGTTTATTGGGCCCACTTCTGTGGGCAGAACAGTAATGTAAACTACCAATAATGTCTGGATAGTCATTTAGGAAACATTTCTTGATACTCATAATACAGTAGCATGAATACCCATGACAACCAGGAAAGCAACACATAATGCTCTCATAAAAGCCATATCACCATTTGGAAAAAAAATACCCCCATTATTAGTCAGAGACAAGTTTACTCAGAAATATTTGCTGTCCACCCAATAGGTCATCAGGCACAATTTTGGGAAATGTTCCATTGTCCTTGCTGTATACGTGAAACACTCCTACATAAAAGAATTCCAGGCATAAATGTTATGTGTTTTTTTAAATTCGGCTTAATAGTGGGGAACGTACTCCAAGATGAGTTGCAAAAGACTGTAGTAGTAATGTAACATGAATTATATTCTCTCAGGCAGCTCTTGGGAATACATGCCCTTGGCAAATTTCTCAATTTGCTTCCTGCTGAGCCTGATGCTTCTTTTTGGCTCAGGTCCTTTTGAAAACGTTTTCATGGTAGCACTGGCGCACTCTGGCCAATGATGTCATTACTTCTGCTGTATGAGAAGTACTGGAGCTCCATTCCCCGCTTGCTCTCCCTTCAATGACACCCTTGATTCCTAGATTGATTAATAAGGCAGACTATCTCTATTTTTTAAAGCAGGTATAGGCACAGTTTTTGAACTGCATATGGGAACACCACATCTACACAAAGAGGAAACTTCGTTTAGGCTCTATCCACATTCAAAAAGACATACAAGTGCGTATTGTTTTCACATCTGGCTTGAATTCTCTGTAGTGCCCATCCATTTTACAATGAAATATCCCTGCTTTTTTCTCTTAATTTTATGCAATACCTGTATAAATTAGGACTGTTAATCAGTTAAAGATCTCCTACAGCCCTATCCAATCCTATGGAAGATTTAGCCGAGAGGGTTAATGCCTCCGTTTGCCTGAAGATAACAACTGAAGATCTCAAGGTCGTGAGCTCGAGACTCCCGGAAGTCTGTGTGAGCGGCAGACCTTGCAAACTGCGGCTGATTAAAAGCTGAGTTTCAGCTGCCTCGTGGGAGGAGGAGTGTGCTGAAGTCAGCTGCGTCTCTGGTGGGAGCAGGGAAGCCTCTTATCAGCCAGCAGATGACAGACGGGTGGCTAAAGAAAGAAGGCTAAATCCAGAAAGGAAGATCTGTTTGAGTGTGGTTCTTGAAAGATAGAACATTCTGTAAATTGTAAAAACCTTCGGGTTTGTGAAAAGTCTGCCTATGTAAACCGCCTTGAGTTGTAATCATTAGAGAAATCTAGTGACCTTAAGAAAGGCGGTATATAAATACATGTATTATTATTATTATTATTATTATGGACCTATAAGCACTGCACCAGTGCTAGCTGTCACAAACATGCTATAAAGCACATTTGCGATTACTTGTGAGCAGGGAATGCTGGCAGGAAGGCCTGCACCATCCCACCCTTGCCAAAACCAGCCCGAGGCCATCAATGCTGGTTAGTGCTGAGCTGAGCGACGGAAGGGTAGGGCAGAAAGAAAGCTGGGGGTGTTTCAGGGGAGGGAGGGGTAGCTTAGGCCCAGGAGGGGGGCGGGGTTGGCGGAGTAGACTTGCATAGGACTGTGCTACAATTGGTTCAATAGTGCAAGCCTATCCATGTTTACTCAGAGGTAAATGCTGCTCAAAATGCTGTTCTTAGGTAAACATAGCTGCCTAAGGGCCCAATCCTATCCAACGTTCCTGTGCCAGTGTAGCCAAATGTTCCCCTACCTTGAGGAAGTCTCCCGGACTGTACCCCCCATTGCAGGATGCGGTACTCACCCCGTTGGCAGGGCTACACCAGCGCTGGAAAGTTGGATAGGATTGGGCTCTTAATTAACATTGCAGTCATATCTGTGATAGTGGAAGTCCCCTATTCGTGTACTGGTCCACTTGCCTCTTATCCTTAATTATTCACTCAAGGAAATAAATGGACTAAATGTCATCCATTGGTTTCGTTTCAGGAATAATTACTCTGAGCTCTTAAGAAAATGAAACTAACATGATGTAGTAAGTTTCAGATAGAGAAAAGAAAGTTTGCTGAAGCCCCACTAGACTAGACAATCTTTAATATCTTTTTCCTATTGTCTTTTTTGTTTACCAGAATGAAAGAAAGTGGTTCCAATGCCAACATTCAGTCTATGATTAATTAATACAATCCCCTATGTCAGGATTTCCATTCTCCAGGATTTTTGGCTGAACCTTCTAATTCAAGCGAACTTTATGGAAGGACTTTATACAGGACATTTATTTATTAGAAGTATATACAGTTGTTCCCCAAGTAATAAAACCAGGCCCCAAGATCGTTTACAGTGTTTGAAACAAAAAACATACATAGTAAAATCACAGTAGCCATAAAATAGAAAGCAAAAGAATAGCAGCCATAAACTATCAAAACAGAAAAAAACAGATGATTAAAAACTCCAGAATTCCCCTCACAATATCCGCACCTAACAAATCGCCTCCACCCTACCGACCACCGAAAGGCATTTTAAGTTTTAAAAAGTCTTCAAACCTCATCAGAAAGTGTCCAGGGAGGGTGCTGGTCATAATTTGCTTGGGAGGGAAGTCCATTTTGGGGGGCCACCATTGAGAAGGCAATTCCTCTCAATGTCACTGACTGCAAAGTGGTCCTTTTCCTTTACAATTATATGCAAGACCATTAAAAAAAAAAGGACTACACTGTCATCTGTTGTCAGCCTTGGAAACACTTAGGTGACTTCGGGGCCAGACCGGGGGGGGGGGGGGGGCGCGTGTATACTTAATGTGTTGTCCTGTGTAGGTTCAAAAGAGATGCATTAATGAGAACAGGTCCAAGAGCCACAGCCATATCTTATGGTGGGTAACAAATATTGTGCAGCCATCTTTTTCTCAAGATGCTCAAACACCTATGTACATAATGGGGTGGAACAAAAACACAAGAGTCAACTTGCACCTGCCTGACTTCTGCATCCAATGCTTTTGTATCTCCAGACTGCCCCTGCTAACTGGGCAAGAGGCACTTTTTCAAGTGGTGGACCACTTATATTTAGCAGGGGGAAAGCAATTGTCCCTCTTCACCCCTGCACAGTGTCTTGTCTAGTGGCTGTTGCTGGTGGGGTTCTGCATTTTTTTTAAAGATTCCGAGCCCTTTGGGACAGGGAGCCATTTAACTTTATTATTACTATTTGCCTGTAAACTGCTTTGTGAACTTCTTGTTGGAAAGCGGTATATAATAAATACTGTTTGATAGATTGATTGATCCATTCTACACACTTACAGCTCTTTTAAGTATTAACCAGTTTTAACTATCAGCTTCCCCACAAGACTCCTGCAAATTATATTTTGGTCAGTGCTAAAAAATCACTAGGCCTCTTCCAGAACTACCATGATCAGGGCTTCTTAAGCACAGGGAATGACTTTGAAACAAATTTCCATTGGTAGCATGAAAATGCCCTTCACCTCACTGCTGATTCTGGCCAACACACACTCCAGCTAGATCTGGCTGGAGCTCAGGATGCCAATTTTACACGGTTGTGTTACAGCAACTCATAAATACTCCTGAGTCCCCACCCATCTGGGACTGGACGGTTTCCTGGGAACTTATTTTTAGGGCAGAAAACTCTCGGGATTTTCCGTATGATTGTTTGATCTCACTATACATTTGTTTCTCATTTGTTGTGTCTGACCTTCTACTGGAAGTCACCGTTTCAGAGCAATGGGTTCCTTGGAGACAGTCGTCACTGCTATTGTGATTCGTGCGTGAAATTCAATGGTGTGTTTGTCCCCAGATCATGAACCTACTGGATATTTTTATTGCATTATTAACAAAAGTGTAGTAGTTAGTCCTGAACTAGGTTAAAATCCCCCTTAGTCATCAAGCTCTTTGGGGCACCTGGGGCCAGTTACTGTCAGACTGACCTACCTCACAGGGCTGTTGTGAATGGTGTGGAGAACTCTGCGTGCAATCCAGAACTCTAAAGACAGATGAGGTACGCATGCAGTAATTCATAAATAACTCTTTCCTCCCCGCTTTCCTATAGAATTTAATATTTTCTCTTTTTTTAGGGTTAAAAATTTTTAAACCCTTTAAAATTAAACCTTAATTTTTTTTTTAAGAATTTATTTGAGAAGCTGTGCACTCTCAGTTTGGAAGGGTAAGTAGCACAGCAAGTAGGAGCAGGTGTGTAAAGCCTATAGAAAAAACCGAGAACGTCTAAGGGCTGGACTTAGGAGCTGCAGGGCAAGATAGTAAGAAGAGGCTGTGCAGTTACTCAGTTTTGATAAGGACTCAGTTTTGATAAGGCAGCACCATTATCGAAGCAGATCCAAGCCCTCTCTTGCATAGGCTTTAAAGGCTGCCATGACCCTCACCCCCAAATGAAGTTTTACAATCACATTGGGGTCACAACTCACAGGTTGAAGAACACTGACGTAAAAGGCACACATAGAATCACTGTGCAAAGGCCAAACTGCAGCCAGCGTGTGTTTTAACTGCTTGTATGGAAAAGGTAAAAAAGGTAAAGGTTTCCCCACGACCGAATGGTCTAGTCGTGACCGACTGTAGGGGGCGGAGCTCATATCCATTTCTAAGCCTGTAGAGCCAGCGTTTTGTCCAAGGACAAGTTTCCATGGTCATGTGGCCTCATCCACATGATTCTACGCCGTAGCACACAGAACGCTGTTACCTTCCCACTGAAATGGTCCCTATTTCTCTACTTGCGTTTTTAGGTGCTTTCGAACTGCTGGGTTGGCAAGCGCTGGGACAAGCAAGGGGAGCTCACTCCGTCACACAGTCTTGAACCCCCAACCTTCCGGTCGGAAAACCCAACAGCAGCGGATTAACTCGCTGCGCCACCACATCCCTACATGGAAAAGGTGCTCTCATCATAAAATAAGCTGACATTATTAAGAAAGAGAGCCTTGTCAGCAGACAAAGTCCAAGGACAGGGTTTCCCAACTTTGTGGGACTTCCAGTTTTTCTTTATAAATGACACAAAGTTCATGAGATACAGTACTGAAGGAGAAGTCTGGTTGGAGCCAGTGGTGTCATCCAAATGATTTAGGAACAGGTACTCACTTTTGATTGGCACTTGTCGGGGTCCGCCCACCGGAAGTGATGTCATAAGCCGGAAGTGATGTCATGATTGTTGCCATGGATGTGATCATGTTTGTAATAACTTCAGCTTGTGGTTAGTGTTGATTTAACTTCTATTGCTTTGCTTTCTAGAGATGTGTGTGTATATATATAGTTTGCTTCAACTGTTCCCTGGTTAAATAGCAGGGGCCAGCTTCGAGTGGGCGGGGCCAGCTCAACTTCTAGGAACCGGTACTCGCGTAGTGGTGCGTAGTGGGTGCATGACATCATTGGTTGGAGCCAACCCTGGGCTGGAATGCAGTGGTCTGTACGCTTTCCAGACCCAGGCAGGCCCACCCTGTAAATCCAACTGGCAATGTGGTGACAACTCTTAGAGCCGAATCCTATGCAGGTCTACTCAGAAGCAAGTCCCATTATAATCAATGGGGATTACTCCCAAGTAAGTGTGGATAGAATGGCAGCCTTTATTTTATGTAAATAGCCTTAACTATTTTATGTAAATAGTGACGATGATGATGATGATGCAGTGCAACAACGGAGGTGCTTTACAGTGACTGCAGGGTTGGCACATTCATGAAGCTGATTGGTCACCTGGGGCAACTGATTGCCTAGAGGGGGTAATAGCAGAGTTGGGGGCTCCCAAATCAAGAGTAGAGCGTCCAGACTGACAAGGACCTGCATTTTTATAAGAATAAAAGAAAGGGGAGGAAGAAGAAAAGGTGGAATGGATGGAGGTTCACAATGATCTGAAAGAGAAGATAAAGATTTGCTGTATTTATTGTTACTGATTGTCAATGTTATGGACTGAATAAATATAATAAAAAAAGAATGAATCTGAAAGGACAAAAGAAGAGCAGCAGGATGTGAGAAAAGTGAAAGGAATGAGAGGTTGGCAGAAGTACAGATGACAAATGGGGAGAAGAGGGGAAAGTGAGAGCAGGAGCAAACTGATGACGCAGAGAAAGGAGTGACCAGCTTGGTCAGACCAAAACCAGAAAGTGTGCAGAAGAAGAGGTGGGTGGGCAGGTTAAAACCATGAAGAGTCTTGGGGCACCTGTAGAACCAGGCTGAAGACTGTCACCAGACTGTCATCCATGAGTTGTATACTAATAGACCAGACAGTTCCTATTGGTGGTGGGAGAGAAATACAAAACCAATCTGAGATTGGCGCACATCTGTACAACTGCTTCTCATCTATCTGTTTGGCAGTGTAGTTAACAACCAGCATTCAAGGAGTGTGGGCAGGACAGGGAAGATGCATCTTCTCTCTGGATCTGCCCATTGCAAGGATCAGCAACCCAATCTTGAAACTTCCTTGGGAGATGGATGCTGCTATTCCAGCAACCCTTTCCTCCATGTGTTGCTCCCACAGTTGTGGAAGTTTATCGTGATGCCCAGTTTTTTTGACTTGGGGTGGGCAGGGAAGTCCTGGTGTCAGTGCCTCCCCCTGGCCTCCTTTGCCAGGGTCAAAAATCAATGCTGCCACTATAAGGACAAAGCCAGTCAGCCAACCAGAGATAATTTCCGGAAGCCTCCCTCTCAGTTATGGGGTTAATTCACCACAAGCCTAAGCTGCAGCAGGTATCCCTAGATCCCAGAAGACTAGAACAAGACTCTGGTTGATTTCAACCAACCAGAGGAAGGGGAAGAGTTAAAAGAAGGGCATCAGTTTTATACAGTAGGCCCAATAGCAGTCATGGTGTCTGCTGAGGACCAGAAGTGGTGTAATTAAGCAGGAACTGTTGTCCTTAAGCAGGACATGACCAGAAATGAGCACTTATTTCCATTTAGGAACTTTAGCTGTAAATGACAGAAAATATGCAAATCCTGATCATATTTTCAAGCTATGATCATGTGGGCTGCCTTTTCAGCAGGGACACCTTGGTACAGCTCAGCAGCTGAGAGCAGCTGATGGTGGTGCTGGGAAAGCCCAAGGGCCAGATAAAGAGCTTTTGGGGATCACATCTGGCCCATGGGCCTTATGATTGGCACCCTTGAGTTAAATAATAATAAGAGGGGATTGGAAAATGCAAGGGGAAAGAGTAAAACAAGTAGGCTTGGAAAATGGCTTGGACATTGAAAGTGCCCAGATGTGGATCTTAGCCTGTATATAAGCAGGCAATTGCAGGCAAACGTAAGAGCAAACTAATTCACTGTAAAAGCAAAAGCTGTAAAAGCTTTCCCCTAAACTTACTTACTCCAAGATCAGCTTGAAGAGTCCATCACACCTCTTTGGTCCCCAGAAATGGATAAGAGCATGGCCACGCACAGTACAGAGGCAATCTCTCAGGTAGCCATGCAGGAATACATGCAAACATCTTTGGCTTGACCTTAAGAAACCTAGGATTTCTGATGTTACTGGTCTATCTGATTGGATAGTTTACAGCCACCTGAGCATCCCTACCTGCCCTCTGACATGGTCAAGTGGGCTTGGGTGGTCAATTGGCTGGTGTACGCCAAGCCCAGCAAGTGCTGTGGCTGGACCCAGATGAAGATGACGGTGAATCCACAAAATCAGCTGTCCACTTGGCTATGAGGTTTTTCCACAATGACACTGATTTCAAAGTATCTCAAGGAAGTCTCTTTCCTTGTGAACCAAACTTGTGGCTTTCCTTAAGAAGAACAGACGGCGGGGGAGGGGGAGAAGGGAGGAAAATCATCACATCACTGAATGTCCAGCATTACTGTGTTGGGTGAATTGCTCAGTAGTAGCACACAGTGGTTGGTTGATGTTTTCTCAGAAGGAAAGTGTTGATAGAAGACAGTCTTCCACAGTGGGAGCTCTGTCTTGAATGCTTTGAGCAAACCACAACGGTTTGCAGAAGGTGCCATCCCCGTAGTGTAGTCACCAAGTTGCCAGGGGGACTGGGCACCCCTTTGCACACTACCACTGCAGGTTCAAGGGTCAGCTAGGCCAGGCGACCTTCTGATCGATGTGGAGCTTCAGCCAGTGATTACACGCTTAAAAGTGTCATGCAATCCATGTAATGTGTAGTTTGACACTTACCTGAAAGCACTTTGGGAGTGCAAAGTCTCTCAGTGGGGATCTCCTGCCTTGTAAGTAAGGGATCTCTGCCTCCACTCATGCTCCAAACGTATATATGAAAAAGCAAGTATAAAAATGCCATCAGTGTACACAGGCCTCTCCTCCAAGTGAAGCCAAACCCAGATCACGTTGCCTGACATTATTCTCACCATTTGTGTCAGCAGGGTGGGTGCATCACCAGGGTGTCTGAGGCATGTCGGCCCCATGGGGCTTCCCTACTGATTCACAACTGAAAATGTGGCTACCAAGCACAGGTAAAGGAGATGCACCTGGCCATTTGGGAAGCTCCCCTATAGTGAACATAAGAACAGCCTTGCTGGATCAGGCCAAAGGCCCATCTAGTCCTGCTTCCTGTAGCTCAGTGGCCCACCAGATGCCTCAGGGAGCACTCAAGACAACAGGACGCCTGCATTCTGTGGCAACTCCCCTGCATCTGGCATTCTGAGGTAAATTCTGAGGTAAACACTGATGGCCAGTCAACATTCTCCACCTCATTTCTCTTTGTCAGCCACCAGAACTAGATGCCCCTCTTCAGACATGTACTCATAGGAACAAAGGAACAACCCCACTGGATCAGGCCAAGGCTCATCTAGTCCAGCTTCCTATATTTCACAGTAGCCCACCAGATGCCTCAGAGAGCACACAAGAGAACAACTTGTATCCTGCTGCCACTTCCGTGCATCTGGCATTCTGAGGTACCCTATTACCCTTGCGCCACCCCCAAGGAAGACACCAGACTGAGGTTGGGGTTTAACTTTATTAAACCCAAGTGTAAATGTGTATACCTACTGAACACCCATCCCTCCCTCCCAGTCTGGGGTAGGCAAAAAAACTGCCATCCAAGACCAATTTGGATGACAAAAAAATTCTTACCCAGCTCTCTTGATGAGTAACCGGCTAATCTCAGATTGGACATACCTGTCATAGCTTGTAACCTGTGATGGAGTTTTCCTCCATAAATCTGTTCATTCCCCTTTTAAAGGCACCCAGGTGAGACGCCATTCATATCTCGTGGCAAGGAGTTCCACAGACTAATTAGTAAAGCAATGGGTAAAGCAATATTTTCTTTTGTTTGTTCTCCTAAGACTCAGCTTTAGAGGATGTCCTCTGTGATTGATAGTGATTGATACAGACTTCTGCCACAAATGTGAAGCATTTCTGAATTAGCAGAATTCAGACTATGGTGCATCAAGACAACAGTGAAAACAGAACTTCTATATCTACTCTGATGCTGGAATTTGGCAGAATGATCATGCTTTTGAATTCTCTGCTTCTTCTGGTCCATAGAAGCATGGCTGGGTTCCTACCTGCTCTCCAGTTTTTCCCTGCTTTTCTTGAAAAGGCCTTGATGTTGTAGCTCATTGCCCCCATATTATTCAACTGATCCGTTAACCCAGCTGGCCCAGAATCTCCAGTCCTAATCAAGCTTGAGTCACAGGATTCTACACAGCAAACGAATTACAATGAAGCTAATTCAACTTTACAACACTGGGGGGGGGGGGGTCAAGTCAGCACTGTACCAGGGCCAACCACAGCCAGACTACTGCTGTTTTAGCACCACCTTGTGGTGTACATTAGGAAGCAAACTTCAAAAGGGAAGTGCCCACTCTCGCATTAGAGAGCAGTCCCACCCACTGAATGGTTGCTGTTGTTGTTTTTCCTCTACTGTTTCCCAATGTCAAAAATACTCTGTTTGTACAGATTGGCTGTCCATAATTGTGAAGAGAGAATTCTAAATGCACAAAGCAAAACCCAGCCACTGGTTCATATGGCGATTTTCAGATGTGACGTTATGAATAGTTTGAGATTTCCTGGGTGCGTTGCAAAGCAAATGCATTTTACTGCACCACCTAAATCCAGGCTGACTGGATACTGGAGCAGCGGCATGAATGAGCTGAATGAGGGAAAAGCATGGAAAGCATGTCTTACGTTCCTTTAACTAATGCACAGACAAGGAAAAATATTGCACTGCATCTATGCAATCCACATTTCACCACTTCCTTTGATAGTAAAAAAAAAACCTAAATTAGGTAAGCTTCAAGGTGCCACAGGACAGTGTAAAGATGTACACAAGATAACTGGTAAATTCTGCAAGCATCACTCATTTCCTGGCTGCGGCTAAAATTCCCTATCCCCTAAAGTCAGGAAATGAGAAGTGGAAATTCCCACACGCCTCCATCTGTCACGTGCAGCTGGCTTAGGTCTGCTCAAGTACAAGCAGCTATTATGAAATGGATACATAAAGACTTCCCATTTTATATCTTTTTTGTTTTGTGTAATTGTAGCCAGTAGTTCTCAAACCTTTTAGCACTGGGACTCACTTTTTTGAATGAAAATCTGTTGGTGCCCATCAGAAGTGATGTCATTAACCTAGATGTGATGTCATGGGCATAAGGGACATGATCAAGCAGGAAAAAATATTAACACCACCATATGATGAAATCAATTAAGAAAGTAAAATTTACAAGAAGTTTAAAAACATATTTAAAATAAAGAACCAACCCTAACAAGCAGTTGTTCATCTGTTTAAAAATGTTTCCCAAGTAGCCCAAATACTGCAATGCTATCCACACTCACCCAGGGGTAAGCCCCATTATCTACCATTGTCAAATGCATATACAAAGTAGCCTATGAAAAGAACAAATCTGTAACAATTCCCCCAAATGCAATAACATACCAAGTCTATTAAAAATAAAATAAACATTGAAATGAATTTAGCCCCACTTGAAATTGGCTCGAGATCCACAGTTTGAGAAACACTGTGTACATGCATTCTATATTTTAGCTTTCTATCTATTGCAAACCCCATGCAAGTGAAATCTGAATATCTTCTATGTTTTTCAAAATAAAGTGTGCCCTCTGCCAGGATGGATGACTATTCCTGGTTACTACTTCAGTAGTCGAGGACCTGATTATATACCCACTTCCAGCATTCTCGTTAGTGAGAGCCTAATTATTTTTTTCTGACACACACACACACACACACACACACGTAACTTCTTATCATTAGAGACACTAAATAATGAGAATTTCTACGCAAAATGCTACATAAAATGAAATCGCGAAATACCACCACTTTTGCTTGTTTTTGACAGTTTGATGCAAATTTAGGTCAATTTCACACAAATAACACCAATTTTGTTTATTTTTGACCCAGTTTTGAGGAATCCACAAATACTTTTCAGCAAGGGATCAGGAGGAGGAGTGGCAGAAACAGGAGGAAGTCTGCTTAAACTACTAACACACCTGTTCATAGTTCACAGGGAATGCTGGGGCCACCTTAATGGAACGTGGAAGTAGTAAACAGCAGTTTCTTGATGCTTCAAGCAGCAATCAGAGTAACTTCTCTGATTCTCGGTAACTTTTGAGCAGGTCATTTCGGGCTGAGGTGTGTGCGCCCGTGATTGCTTGCCTTTGTAGGGCCATTCACCCTTATTTCTTGTGATGTTTGTACAATTTGCAATGAAAATTTGGATAAAAACACATACCGCAGTTTGCTATTTTAAATTATCACCAAAAAACCCCACCCCTACCTATAATACAGGAAAGATGGATCAGTGCAGCTCCCTCACATTTGCCTCTGAAGAAAGGAACTACTATAGGTTAATTGTCTCACAAAGCACCATTTTCCTGAGGTGAGGCCCTTTCCGAAGGGAAGGCAGGCTGCTTCAAACACATTAAACAGCCTTTTTTTTTTTTTTTGCCTGTATCTCATCTCACCTTCCTGTGTACCTAACCGCTTTCCATGTAAACAGAGCTGCTGCATTCTGATTTAGTCAGCAATTTCACAACCCAGTGTGTTGTGTGACCTTCCCAGTCCCATCCCTCCCTTGGGAACCAGCTGATTAAAGAGCGGAGTGACTGATTGCGCTCCTACCCAGCTGTCTCCCAGGAATGAGCCACGCAACGTAGGAGAGGCCAAGCACAATATTGCCATTGTCGAAGCTTGCCCAACTGTGGCAGTGGCTTCTTGGGACATAAATGGTTGCCTTTTCCGCAGTAGTCTCACTAATGGCGTGAATTATCTGGGAGATGAAAGGCCCGACTCTGTGCATCAGCAAGGAAGGAGGAGGCCCGGCAACCACAGTGCCAGCAGAACGCCACAACCTGTGGCATTCTGACCTATCAAGATCATCCCACAGGAGGAGGAGCAGAGGGTAGAGATGCTACATCTCAGCAGGAGCTGCTGTCAGCAGTGGCACTGGGTCAACAGTGGTTGTGTGAGGTACGACTCAACTCCGCTCTCCACCTCAATGCTTTTCTTACAGCTTCTGACAGCAGATCTTAGCTGAGAATGAAAGTGCCTCGGGGGACAAGCTGTGGGGAGGAAGGAAGCCACTGGTGGGGAAATTAGTTTACAATGCCTGCCTGCATGACCCTTTTGCTATTATCGTTGGACCCAGGGCCGGCCTTAAGCCAATGTGACCAATGCCATCACATTGGGCCCCGCACTTTGAGGGACCCCGCACCAGTGCAGTGAGCATATTGCTTGCTGCTGCAGTCAGGTCTCTTAGGATTGTATATAGGTCAGTGGGGCAAGCAGAGCAGCTTTACCTCGGGCCCTCTCAGCTGCCTCAGCTTCTGTAGTGCCCAAAATGGGCCTCCTGGAAGCAATTAGCAGTAACGTCATCCTGTCACCACCAACTATTTCCAGGTGCCACGCTTTGTGTGTGGTACCACAAGTGCTCTTCTTGGTGAGTGGGGGGCCCTGTGGGGAGTGTGGGAGGCCCCACAGGAGTGCCTCGCATTGGGCCCCGCCACTTCTAGAGCTGGCCCTGATTGGACCCCGTTGCTGTCTTTCCTGGGCAGATTGGGTGGGAGAGCAGCACATGGAACTGCCGCAGTGGCATCTAGTTTGGTTCTCGCAAAACTCTATTCAGTCCAGCAATTTTCAACCAGTGTGCTATGGCACATTCATGTGCCACTATGATAATACCAAGTTCTATGTGCTGAATGCAGAGGGCGCATTCAGTGGTGTCATCTAAATTATTTAAGAACAGGTACTCACTTTTGATTGGCACGTGTCAGGACCCGCCCACCGGAAGTGACATCATAAGCCGGAAGTGAGGTCGTGGCAGGAAGTGACATGAAAAAAGCCCTTTTTGAGGCCTCAGACAATTTTAAACTGACCCAACAGTTGCAACAGTATTCCACAGCACCCCCAGAACATGTTAAGGAGGAATTAAGTAGAGAATTACAGCTCAAGCCTACACAGGTCTACTCTAAGTAAGACCAGAGTCTACTTGTGAGTAAGAACCCAAATTAAAACTAAATTAAACATAGGGAAGAGTAGAAACTTAAACTGAGTAGAAACTGAATCTGACGTGTAGAAACTGAAATAAGGCAGAGGTGAAATCTCACCTCACAGTCTCAGCACAAGAAAGGTAGCAGTCTAGTGTTTGGAACACTTTGGTGTGTAGTCTTAGTGTTTAAACTAAACCAAGCTAAGTTAAACCACTTAACTAATTTTAAACTACTCACACTAAATTAAACTAAAGTTTCAGTGTTTTAAACTATTTGGGGTCTAAAATACAGGGTGCCACAAAGCTCAAACATATACCAAGACAGACACTAACACTCCTAGTTTCTACTTAGTAGAAACTCAGCTACTCAGGGAAGACCCTTTCATAGGGAAATTGAGCTCCTTAGGAAGTTAACTGGGTTACCTTCTGAGGACAATTGTGTTATCTGGTTGCCTAGGCAGCCATCAACCCCCACAGTCCAGGTGAGGCCAGCCCTTTTCAGGCAGGCAGATAGGAGGAGCTTTCTAGCAGAGGGGGAGGAGCTATCTAGCACAGGAAGGGAGGAAGGAAGAACTTCCTGTATATAGCAGACGCTCCAGCGAGTGGGGACACGAGCAGCGAGTGCTGTCCTGCGACGAAGTGCCTCGTCCGAGACCAAGTGCCAGGTAACAAGCGAGTTACGCATCTGTGCGAGTGAAGCAGCAGGGCGAGGAAGCCAGGGCCCCAGACTCTGCCCTCTCTCTGAGAAGCAGGGCAGCTCATCCCTAAATAAACACAGAGATGGAGGCAGACAGCCAGCAGTTGGGCGGGGGCTATCCAGTGTTTTGCACAGAGTGCCACATGTATGACTATATGCCTCTGGGGCATAAGTCGTGGGTGTGTCCTCGGTGCAAGGAGCTCCAGGCACTCAGGGAACGCGTCTGCTCCCTAGAGGCCTTGGTTGCGGACCTGGAGAAGCAGAGGCAGGGAGTGAGGGTCCATGGTGAGACATCCGGGGACTTGCAGGATTCGTCCCACCCTCAGAAGGGCAGCTCCTCAGCTGCTGGGGAAAGGAGTCTCAGGGCTGGAGGACGTCAGCTTGGAACAGAGGGAATCAATCCCCCAGCGGGGGGCCCTTCTTCCAGTGACGAGCCCGCATCCAGTCGCACTAAGGATGCTCCTCGGCGGGAGGGGGGTTGCGGTCTCCTTGTTGTGGGCAATTCTATAGTTAGGAATATAGAGAGGGGCGTCTGCGACGGATGTGTGGACCGCACGGTGACTTGCCTGCCTGGTGCGAAGGTTGCGGACATCACGTCTCGTCTAGATAGGCTGGTTAGGAGTGCTGGGGAGGAGGTAGCGGTCGTGGTGCATGTTGGCACCAACGATGTGGGGAAATGTAGCCGGGAGGTCCTGGAAGCCAAATTTAGGTTGCTAGGCAGGACGCTGAAGGCCAGGACCCCCAAGGTAGCGTTCTCAGAAGTGCTACCCGTTCCACGTGCAGGGCCAGCTAGGCAGGCGGAGATCAGGGGTCTCAATGCGTGGATGAGACGGTGGTGTCGGGACGAAGGGTTTAGATTCGTTAGGCACTGGGGGACATTCTGGGACAAGCCAGGCCTGTACAAGAGGGACAGGCTTCACTTGAACCAAAATGGAACCAGGCTGCTGGCGCTTAATATTAAAAAGGTGGCAGAGCAGCTTTTAAACTGATCCCTGGGGGAAAGCCGACAGGAGCCGAGTGGCGTCCGGTTCGGAACTCCTCATCCCTATGGGAAGAGGAGGGTGGAGGAGTACCAAAGAGTAATGGAGGAGTAGGAAATAGAACTTCTAAGCTGAGTGTAAGTGACAGTTTGTCCAGTAAAAGGAGAGGAGGAGAAAAGGGATCAAAAAACAGTCCCTCCTTAGAGAACCCCGTATATAGGTGTTATTATGCGAATGCTCGAAGTCTCCGAGCAAAGATGGGGGAATTGGAATGTTTGGTGGCTAGGGAAAAGATTGATATAGTAGGCATAACGGAAACCTGGTGGAATGCAGAGAACCAGTGGGATACTGCCATCCCAGGCTATAAACTCTATAGGAGGGACAGGGAAGGGCGTGTTGGCGGAGGGGTGGCCATCTATATCAAAGAAGGGATAGAATCCAGCAGAAGTGGGCTGAAGGTGGGCTGGACTCCACCATGGAGTCACCATGGGTTAAACTATCAGGCCGTAAGAGCAATGTAATAGTGGGGGTGTGCTATCGTCCTCCCGATCAAAATCTTGAAGGTGACCTTGAAATGAAACAAATCAGGGCAGTGACCAAGAGAGGCAGGATTGTAATCATGGGGGACTTCAATTATCCTCATATTGACTGGGTCAACTGCTGCTCTGGTCAAGAAAGAGAGACCGGATTCCTTGATGTGTTGAATGACTGTGCCTTAGAGCAGCTAGTCATGGAGCCGACCAGAGGACAGGCGACTCTGGATTTAATATTGTGTGGTACTCGGGACCTAGTTAGGGATGTAAGTGTTACTGAGCCATTGGGGAACAGTGACCATGCTGCGATTGGTTTTGCCATGCATGTCCAGGAAAGAGTGCAGAGCAAATCTGACACAAGAACCCTTGACTTTCGAAGGGCAGATTTCCCTCAGATGAGGAGACTAGTTAGACAGAAATTGAAAGGGAAGGTAAAAAGAGTCCAATCCCTCCAGGCTGCGTGGAGGCTGTTTAAAAAAACAGTAGTAGAGGCCCAGCGGAAGTGTATACCGCAAAGAAAGAAGGGTTCGACAAGGTCCAGGAGGGTGCCTGCATGGCTGACAAACAAAGTTAGAGAAGCTGTAAAGAGCAAAGAAGCTTCCTTCCGTAAATGGAAGTCCTGCCCCAGTGAGGAGAATAAAAAAGAACATAAACTCTGGCAAAAGACAAGTAAGAAGGTGATACGGGAGGCCAAGAAAGCGTTTGAGGAACGCATGGCTAGCAACATAAAAGGGAATAATAAAAGCTTCTTCAAATATGTTAGAAGCAGGAAACCTGCCAGAGAGGCGGTTGGCCTGCTGGATGGTGAGGGAGGGAAAGAGGAGATAAAAGGGGACTTGGAGATTGCAGAGAAATTAAATGAATTCTTTGCGTCCGTCTTCACAGCAGAAGAACTTGGGCAGATACCACAGCCTGAACAGCCCTTCCTAACGAAGGAATTAAATCAGATACTGGTTAATAAAGAAGATGTTTTAGATCAAATTGATAAACTACATATAAATAAGTCACCAGGCCCAGATGGTATACACCCAAGAGTAATTAAGGAACTAAAGAACAAAGTTGCTGACCTCTTAACTAGAGTATGCAACTTGTCCCTTCAAACGGCCACGGTACCAGAGGATTGGAGGATAGCCAATGTCACGCCAATCTTTAAAAAAGGGAGAAGGGGGGACCCTGGAAACTACAGGCCTGTCAGCCTAACATCTGTTCCGGGTAAGATGGTGGAAAGCCTCATCAAAGATAAAATCCTAAAACATGTAGAGGAACAAGTACTGCTAAAAGAAAGTCAGCATGTCTTCTGTAAGGGTAAGTCTTGCCTCACAAACCTTTTGGAATTCTTTGAAAAGGTCAATAGGCACGTGGATGTGGGTGAACCTGTGGATATCATATACCTGGATTTTCAGAAGGCATTTGACACGGTCCCCTACCAAAGACTGCTGAAGAAACTTCACAGTCAGGGAATAAGAGGGCAGGTCCTCTTATGGATCCAGAATTGGTTGAGGGCCAGGAAACAGAGAGTGGGGGTCAATGGGCAATTTTCAGAATGGAGAGAGGTGAAAAGCGGAGTGCCCCAGGGATCTGTCTTGGGGCCCATGCTTTTCAACTTATTCATAAATGACCTGGAGACAGGGATAAGCAGTGAGGTGGCCAAGTTTGCGGATGACACAAAACTTTTCCGGGTGGTAAAAACCAGAGACGACTGTGAAGAGCTCCAGGAGGATCTCTCCAAGTTGGGGGAATGGGCAGCCAAATGGCAGATGCGTTTCAACATAGACAAATGTAAAGTGATGCACGTTGGGGCAAAAAACCAAAACTTTACCTATAGGCTAATGGGTTCTGAGCTGTCTGTGACAGCTCAGGAGAGAGATCTTGGGGTGCTGGTGGACAATTCAATGAAGGTATCGACCCAGTGTGCGTCAGCAATTAAGAAGGCCAATTCCATGCTTGGGGTCATTAAAAAAGGGGTTGAGAATAAAACAGCCAATATTATCATGCCATTGTACAAATCAATGGTAAGGCCACACCTGGAATATTGTGTCCAGTTCTGGTCGCCGCATCTCAAAAAGGACATAGTGGAGTTGGAAAAGGTGCAGAAGAGAGCGACAAAAATGATTACGGGGCTGGGGCACCTCCCTTATGAAGAAAGACTGCAGCGTTTGGGGCTCTTCAGTCTAGAAAAAAGGCGCCTGAGGGGGGACATGATTGAGACATACAAAATTATGCATGGAAGGGATAAAGTCGATAGAGGGATGTTCTTTTCCCTCTCTCAAAACACCAGAACCAGGGGGCATCCACTAAAGCTGAGGGTTGGGAGAGTTAAAACAGATAAAAGGAAGTACTTTTTTACCCAGCGGGTAGTTAATCTGTGGAACTCCTTGCCACAGGAGGTGGTGATGGCATCTGGTCTTGATGCCTTTAAGAGGGGATTGGACAGATTTCTGGAGGAAAGGTCCATCATGGGCTATAGGCAATGATGGATTGTGCAACCTCCTTACAAAGGTGGAGGGCTACTGGTACCGGGTGCAAGGGAGTGGCAACAGGATGTAAGCATCTTGTTGTTACATGCCTCCCTGGGGCACCTGGTGGGCCGCTGTGAGATACAGGAAGCTGGACTAGATGGGCCTTTGGCCTGATCCAGCAGGGCTCTTCTTATGTTCTTATGAGGCCTGGCATCATGTTAAAGTGACCCAACAGTTCCAAAACCCCAGAGCAGCTCATTTTTCAGTGGCAAGGCAAGGCAAGGCTCTGCACGCTGCCTGCCTGCCTCTGAGAACGTGCAGGCAACTCAAACGTGCAGGAAATTCAAACATTGCAGGGGGCGGAGTCAACGAGTGGGCGGGGCCAGCCATAATCCTAGAAACTAGTACTCGCGTACCCCCGTGTACCCCCTGCATGTCATCACTGGGCGCATTATAGCACAAAAATAGGTAAAGGGCAGGATCCTCAAATCCTCCCCAAAACAGACCTGTGATTTCAAGCGAAGTTTTCACAATGGCAGGCTTTGTGTTAGTGAACGGATGACATAGTGATGCAACAAGGAAGAACGGAGATACAGCAGGAGGAACAGCTGGGGTTATCATTCATCCTCCCCCGCCCTCCCTTGAGTTGCTTTTCCAGCTATCCACACCTGTTCTAGGCTTTTGAGTGGTAAGCTGTTAGTTCCTACCTGTCAAGATATGGTCTTGCCTCATATGACTCCTCTGAAGGAGGAAGCTGGTCAGAGACTGTCCATTTTTATTTGAACCTTCAACAAGAACACCTTATCCCGAGTCTCAAAAAGTCAAACCAGGAAGGAATCTGAAATGAAACGTTACCAGCATATATACCAGTGAACAGGAAGGTTCCTATCAATGGTCAAGACCATTGGACCATGTAGCTCAGTACAATGAATCCTTGATTTAATGGACTAATAATGGGGAAGGATGCCACCCATTTTGTACTGTAGTTGCATTTTTTAAGAAGTTGGGGTAAAAAAAACCTGCCCCCACTAAGCCTGCAGAATTTTTCCTGTGTAAAGTGGAGAGATGAAAGTATTTTTCAGCATTTTTTGCAAAGTGCTAACGTCGTCCACTTTTCTGTACCAGGATGGCAAACATAACTATTTTAGGGAAATTGGGGCGATAGAATGGTTTGCAGGGTATTCCTATCCCCTATAATTACAAATGAAATTTTGGCACACGATGGTAAGGGACTACACTTTAGAATCCACTTGGTTTGCAGCCCCTCAGTTCTAGTACCTGTAATCAGTTGTTGAACAATGTTGCATAAACGCAACACCAGCAATATCTGTTCAGAAAATCTGCAAGATGGGCAGCCAATCCCAAGCCTGATCCCACCCCCTGCTCTGTGCCTCCCCCTTGCCCCCAGTGACACATTGCCACCTCTTGGTGGTGGCTCCAGGCCAGTAGCAGCAGTAAGGGCTGACCACCCATGCCAGATGGCATATCTGTAACACCATTGCCTGCGGTATGCTTGTACTGCAGACATTGGTGGGCTCAGGATTGGGCCATCAGTCATATTTTTTTTACTTTTCAACCTGTAATAACTAAGTTGCATGCTCAATAAGACCTTGTTTTTGTTTGAAATTTTCTTGAGTGTGGTCAGCCTTTTCTCTCTCTTCATTATTAACAACAATTAAACACTTTGAACCAGAGTTGCAAAAAAATGCAACGTTCTGCCTCAGGCATGTGGAAATACCCGGAAGCTTTCAGAGGCAATTTTTTTCTCTTTGGGGTTCCCCTGAAAATGCTGCAATTACGTACCATATGGAAGTAGTGCGCAAATGCAACTATGGTACAAAATGGGATTTAGGCCCAAAGTCCATTAAATCCTGAGTTCGCTCATTAGTCCATTAAACCTCTACCTTAGAAAGCTCCCTCTGTGCTTCCACTCTGCTTCCCATCGGTAGGGGTGTTTATTTTTGTTAAAAGCACAAAACACCACCTTTTTGAGGTTAAAATATTCAAATAGGAAGACAAAACACTGCATTTTGGTGTTTAAGGTATTTTTCAGAAATCAAAATAGATTACTTTTCCAATTAGAAACAATACTGTGGCTGCATCTGCTGACACCATATCACCTGTATCATCTACCTTACATGTTTAAATCATTTATAACTAATAAAAATGAGAACTTGGAATGTGTGAACTTCAAGTGTTTTTATTCCAATACCTCTTTCTGCTTTTTAAATCATGAAATCTGCAGGACAAAAAGCACCATTTTCAAGCATCCCTACCCATCAAGGTGCATTTCTACAACATTGCAAGGCTGGGGGAGCCCTGTGGGGGTGTTCCCAGAGCTCCCCACCCCCTCTGGAGGCCAGCACTGCAGGGGTGAGCTTAAAATAAGCCCCTTTGGTCAGGGCTGCAGCACGATCACGTTGCTGCCTTCCCCCTCCCCCCGCCCCTTAAAGGGATATTGACCAGTGCTTCTCTGGGGTGGGTCACGACCCACCACTTTGGGAAGCACTGAGTTAGGGAGAACTAGGTTCACACCCCAAACTGGCCATAATGCTCAGTATCTTACGGAGTTGTCGTGAGAATAGCAGGGTGGGAGGAGGGGTGCTGAATGCCACCCTGAGCAAATTAAGACGAATTTTTGGCTAGAAATGCCAACAGTTTCCTCAGTTTTCATTAGAAAAAATGTTGGTTTTGTGTGACAGACATTTGGGAAATGCTACATGTAAGAAATTCTGAGGAGGAAGGAAAAAAAACTGACGGGGAAAAAACATCAGTGAAGTGACAGCCTGACTGAGGAGATAACCTCCACTATAATCTGGGCCAAAGGCAGGCCCAGGCCTGAAGTTTCACCTCTGGCGGTTTGTTCATGGAACACTGGGCTCACTAAAGAACACCGGAAGGGAAGGGCCATTGCCCAAAAGCTCTGAAGAAGCTGCCCAGCACCATTGTCAGCTGTGCGATGTGGAAAAGTAAACAGAGAAACAAACGCAGAGCTCAGTGGGCGGCTCGGCAGTTCACTGTGCCTTCAAATTGCTTTGGGCAAAGGCCCGACTGGTGAAGTGAAAACAAGCCAAGCATGTCTCAAAACATGCAGGCACCAGCACATCCTTGAAGGAGTTTCTGAGCCTTCTGGGCGCACAGAGAGCCTTTTGGCCCACAAGAGTCTTCATAATGGTGCTTCCAGATCTATTATTTTTTTTAAACAACAACATCATGCACACAGATTCAACATAACCAGTATCTGCAAATGAGGCAAGAATTGGACCAATCACCTTGTGCTGACCCCAAGCATCGGAAGGATGGGAGTAGATCTGTATTGGTGGTATTGTGGACATGAGGCTCATTTGTCATGACTCATTCACACACACACACACACACACACACACACACAGAGAGAGAGAGAGAGAGAGAGAGAGATCACTTTTCAACAAAAAGTTCAAAGTGGTTCATATAGCTAAGCAAATAAATAAATGATTCCCTGTCCCCCAAAAGGCTCCTGGCACAATCCTAACCTGGAGTTAGGCCAGCAAAGTTCGGCCAGCACAAGGCCCACCGTAAAGCGCGTTGAGACCACTCTTGGCATCAGGGAGGATGGCGCACATCTGTGTGCTGGCCTTTTTGACTCCGAGAGTGGTCCAAACATACTTCACAGTATCCCTTGGGCTGGCCTAACTGTGCCAGCCGAGCTCCAGGTTAGGATTGCGCCCTCAGTCTTAAAAAAAATGTGTGAAGGATCCCTAGGAAACAGCATTTGGAAAGGGTGCTGTGCTGTGCTGGAATGAGGAGGGACAATTACTCTCCCTGCTAGGCAAAAGACAGGCAGCACTGAAGAAATACTATACCTCTTAAGCTCACGCTCTAGCCCAGCCCCTCCTCCTCCTCCTCCATCTTTTCAAAGTCAAGGAACAACACCCGAGGGGGCTGGGCATATGGGGAACAGCACCCATCCATTATGTAGCCTGCCGCAACAGCTACCGGGAGAGTTGGGTGCATGATAAAGATTTCACTCCTGCAGATATCACATTTCACTCCTGCAGATATGTCAACTCATTCTGTAGCAGTGGTGTATCATTTTTATTCAATATAAGCTTTGTAATAATATCACACTCACCAACTGTCCATATCATACAGCACATTTTGGAAGTCCCTTTCATTGCAATCTTAACATAAGAAGAGCCCTGCTGGATCAGGCCAAAGGCCCATCTAGTCCAGCTTCCTGTATCTCACAGCAGCTCATCAGGTCCCCCAGGGAGGCATGAGACGATGCTTGCATCCTGTTGCCACTCCCTTGCACCCAGTACCAGTAGCCCACCACCTTTGTAAGGAGGTTGCACAATCCATCATTGCCTATATCTTCTATCTCAATGTATCCCATTTTGGTCTCCCCGTAAGCCCACCTTTGGTGCCCTCTCTACTACATAGTCTACTTTCTAGATGGCTCCAACTATACCCTTTTTTTGAATTATGGTGTTGGAGAAGACTCTTGAGAGTCCCCTGGACTGCAAGGAGATCCAATCAGTCAATCCTCCAGGAAGTCAAACCTGATTGCTCCCTGGAAGGACAAATCCTGAAGCGGAAGCTCAAAGACGTTGGCCACCTCATGAGAAGAGAGGACTCTTTAGAAAAGACCCTCATGCTGGGAAAGATTGAAGGCAAAAGAAGAAGGGGGCGGCAGAGGATGAGATGGTTAGGTAGTGTCACCGAAGCGATGAACATGAAATTGGGCGCGCTCCGGAAGCTAGTGGAGGACAGGGAGGCCTGGCGTGCTGTGGTCCATGGGGTCGCGAAGAGTCGGACACGACTTAGCGACTGAACAACAACACCTGTTTACAAAGTATCCAAGTTGCTGCTATAGATCCCTTCCTTTTTGCCTCACCTGAAAGGGTAACTCCATGCTGTACCTGCTTGATGAGGAGCTTCCTCCTTTTGGCAGGACCTACATGACTCGTGGAGGGACGTGGTGGCGCAGCGAGTTAATCCGCTGTTGCTGGGCTTTCAACCGCAAGGTTGGGAGTTCGAGACTGCGTGACGGAGTGAGCTCCTGTCGCTTGTCCCAGCTCCTGCCAACCTAGCAGTTCGAAAGCACCTAAATGCAAGGAGATAAATAGGTCCCACACTTCGGTGGGAAGGTAACGGCGTTTAGTTCCATGCGATATGGCGTAGAGTCATGCTGGCCACATGATCGGACAAAAACGCCGGCTCTACAGGCTTTGAAACAGAGATGAGCACCGCCCCCTACAGTGGGTCACGACTAGACCACTCGGTCGTGGGGAAACCTTTTACCTTTACCTTACATGACTCAGCCCTTTCCTGGATTTGTTTTCTAGGAGGTTGGGAGATGCACTTGAAACCAAAGTTTGCAAAACCTTTTAGCAGGACCCCCAGGACCCCAACAGAGTTCAGTGTCCCATGTCTTTTGGCAAGGAGATGGATTGTCCTTTCACGCTACATTGTTTCAGCTGCATTTTCAAAAACCTCCACAGGTTCTCCCTACCCCAGTTGGAGAATGGCTAATTACAAGACACCCTAAAAGGTAATTATTTTCAACAAAAACCTCACCCAGCGCAAGCCTGGATGCCCTCTTGATACGACACAGCTGTCGAGTGAAAAGGCCACACGCGCTTGTCATGCTGATACTTAACGCCCCTTTTCTTTTCTGCCAGGATTGCCTTCTAACTAAGCTGCGAGTTGTATAACTGTTGCTTTACACCCGGAGATGCCAATCTGTCTGCATGTTCCGTTTTGTCTGAACAAGGATCCTTGGCGGCCTCAGCTCAGGTGCAACGTTGAGCTTTTGGGGCGAGGCGGCACTAGATGTAATTGCTCCGGGGGCAAAAGGTACAAATTTAGGGAGGAAATAGAAATGCCTGTACAGAAGCGGTTCCCGTTAGTGCAAGCATTTCGGCTCATGACAACTGGTTTTGCATGAGATACACACTTGGCTGCATGGAAGCCTGCACTGTTAGTCTAGCCTGTGGATGTCAGACACCTGAAGCATCATACAGGTAGAGCAAAACTAACCAAAGACGCAGGTATAAAATGGGGGAAACCTGGCTTGGCAGCACAACGTGTGAGAGGGATCTTGGAGTTGCAGTGGATGGAAAGATGAACATGAGTCATCAGTGTGATGAAAGCAGCAGCGGCAAAGAAGGCTAGTGTAATTTTAGCCTGCATTAATAGAACCATCGCGTCCAAGTCGCAAGAAGTTGTGGTTCCGCTTTACTCTGCATTGGTGAGACCTCACCTGGAGTACTGTGTCCAATTCTGGGCACCTCAGTTCAAGAAAGATGCAGCCAAATTGGAGAAGGTTCAGAGAAGAGCGACGAAGATGATCAGGGGGCTGGAAAACAAGTCCTATGAGGAACGGTTGAGGGAACTTGGTATGTTTAGCTTGGAGAAGACTGAGAGGGGAAATGACAGCACTCTTCAAATACCTGAAGGGCTGTCATAAGGAAGAAGGGACAAATCTGTTCTCATCTGCCTTTGACAGTAGAACTAGGTCCAATGGGTACAAACTGCAAGAGAGGAGATTCCAGCTGGACATCAGGAAGAATTTCTTGACAATAAGGGTAGTTCGTGGAGCAGATTGCCAAGGATTCTCCCTCACTGGAGACCTTCAAGCAGAGGCTTGACAGGTACCTGCTGGAGATGCTCTAGGAGGATTTCCTGCTACAGGCAGGGGGTTGGATTAGATTACCTTGGAGGTCCCTTCCAACTCGATGATTATTTCTTATCCAGGCACCCAAAATATTCCAAAATCTAGACATTTTTGTCCAAGACATTTTTTGACAACTTCCTGTAGTGTGAACACTAGAAGGCCTTGTGCTCGTTCCCATATACAGGCTGCAAGTTCTATTCTCTGCTCTGTGGTGTGTGCCATTGCTGAAAAAAATGTCAAAGAGGCCAGCAGACACCCAGTTGGAAGAGAGAAAACAGCAAGAGGAAGCATTTCTCATTACATGTATGCAATTATTCTGAAATCCAGACAAAACCAAAATCCAGACACCTTCCCGTCCCAAGCAGTCTGGATAAGGGATACTCAACTTGTAATTATTGGAGACCACCAGCAGCTGGAAGTGTCCTGAGAAACAGATCCGTCCCTCAAAATGTATCCAAATCTTGACGAATGTGCACGTTTTCTGTTAAGGCATTGATAATGTTAAGATCCGATGCATCTCTGCCTTTCATAAGGAAGGGTCTCCTTTCTTGAAAGTTGTGTGGAAGAAAACTCTATGATACATCTCACAGGACTTCTGAGTGTACGATCCCTCTTTGTGGGAAAAGTATTGTTCTTCATATTCAAATGAGTGTGGAATAGCAGAACTGCTTCTGAAAAAACTGATCAGCCTGTTCAGATGAACACGCGGTCCGGATAGCATAACTATTACCCCCCCCCCCCCACAGCAGAGAGACTGAATAGTATTTCTCACTTCTTTCCCAGACTCTGTGTTTACCAAGACATTTCAAACGGGGGGGGGGAGGAGGGTGAAGCCAATTCACTAAGGATTTGGGAGCAGCACTTTTTCATCCATTTGTTCTTTCTCCAAGTTAATAAACTGTCACTCTGATCCAAGTGTCTCCAGTATTAGTCATGCAATTGTTGATGGTTTTATTTACCCTTGAACCAAGTTTCAGATTTACTGCTCCTCTTCAATTCAACTGACGACTCCTCCACCTAAATCAGGCACAGGCCAGAGTTTACCTCAATAGCCAGACAGCAGCAAATATATATTAGTTGAACGTGG
Organism: Lerista edwardsae; assembly: GCA_029204185.1. Lineage (NCBI taxonomy): Eukaryota > Metazoa > Chordata > Lepidosauria > Squamata > Scincidae > Lerista > Lerista edwardsae. The sequence continues at coordinate 15,239,336 of JAJKFI010000017.1, read as the reverse complement.
TTAACAGTTTATGTGCTGCTGTCATAAACATGGTACACTGCCAGATCCAGTTTCATGGATGCTCATTCTGAAATGATTGCCACCAAATAGCTAGAAAGAGGGGCAGAGGCTTGAGACACAGAGGGAGAAATCTGGATGTTTGAAAAAGCCAAGAGCTGGTTTTGCATAGTGGCTTGGAGCACAGGAAGCCAGAGAGCATTGATGGTCCATCTACCAGGCCAGCCTTGTGTACAAATTGGCAGCGGTTCTCCATGGTTTCAAACACAGTTTTTTCCCCTCTATTCCAGCTATACCTAGTGATGCCAAGGATTGAACCTCCTTCCTGGTGCATTTAAAGCATGGGCTACCGCTGAGGGAGAGAATGACCAAGTGTTCAGGAATGGTTCTGTTCAACACACAGTGGCCTGGGGCCTCCGAGAGGTTAGCTCTAGAATCATTCGGAGTGCAATCCTAACCCTGGGCTGGAATAGGCAAGCCAACACGGAGCAGCCCGGGGAAAGAGGAATACTCCAGGTAATGTGCAGCGGCCCAAAATTGGCAGCGCAACTCCAAGCGGCTGGATCAGGGCTGACCAGGTGAGGACAGGGGTTAGGATGCTGTATCTACCCCTCTCCCCAGGCCATCCCACCCATCCTCCACCTTCCCACTGCCCCATTATGCTCTTCCCCCCCCCAGCCCCTGTGCTGGCCTTTCCTTTTTGGCACAGGGCTGGGTGCGCAGAGACTAGCGCACATCCTTGTGCCAGCCTCCCTCTCTCCCAAAATAGTGCCAACACTTTACGGCACGTTTGCTACACCCAGAGGCCGGCACCAGCAACTTGTGCTGGCCTAAGTGCCCTCTGGATTGCGTTCCAAGTTACATTATTCCTAGGCTTGTAAATAAGCCTGTTGTATAGATGGCTGGGGCAACTAATAATTTTCTCCAGGCAACTGGGTGCGGAATATTATAGAAAGATTTTTTTTTAAAGGTAAAGGTTTCCCCACAACCGAATGGTCTAGTTGTGACGGACTGTAGGGAGCGGTGCTCATCTTCGTTCCTAAGCCAAAGAACCAGCGCTTGTCCGAGGACAAGTTTCTGTGGTCATGTGGCCAGTATAACTATACACCAAGGTGCACAGAGCGCCTTTACCTTCCCAACAAAGTGGTACCTATTTATCTACTCGCTTTTTTTACATGCTTTCGAACTGCTAGGTCGGCAGGAACTGGGACAAGCAATGGGAGCTCACTCCGTCACGTGGTCTCAAACTGCCAACCTTCCGCTCAGCAAGCTCAGCAGCTCAGCGGTTGAACCCGCAGTGCCACCACATTTTTTTTAGCCACAGGTTATTAGTGGTGTGTTTGCAAAGGTGGTGAGCACTACGTAGCACTAAGGGTCTTAATGTGGTGGAGCATGTATGCCAAGGCATAGCATGACTTCACACACAATTATACATATGTACATATTATATAGAAAGCCCAGAAGAGAAATGTTACATTAAAGTTTAGGATCCATTTCTTAGGACTTGAAAAAGGAATTTGATGGGGACAAAAAATTGCTTTAGGAGCTGCATATACGAAGTCCCCAAGCAGTGGTCTTCTCAGCTCGGATTGTGAGCCAGGAAATCTTGATTCAAATCTCACCATAATTACAAACCTAGGGCCAAACTATGTATGCATGAATGACATTAAGCACATTACTACTGCTGATGTCAGCTTGCTTTCAACTAATAGCAGCCACTTTGGGAGCCCCCACCCTAAACAAATACCTCTTTTAAAAATGTTCGTTACTACTGTGATAGTGTTGTTCTCAATAGTGTGGGCACGGGGGTCAAGTTTGCAAATCCACATGGCTTGACACCGTACTGCAGTCCTGATTCAGTCACACATGTGCTGCAGTCCAGGGTGTCTATTTAAAAGTCATGCTGCTGCTTCCTCTAGCGCTGTCAATAATCCTTCAACAGTCTTCCTGCATCTGTACATATCCCAGCAGCACTTGCCTGTCAAAGGGGGCAGACGTTTTCCTGAGGGCTTGCTGCCCTTCTGAGAAAATGAGGACAAGCTCTGCTGAAGGGGCCCCAGCCTCTCCCTTCCTCTTAAGGACTCAAAACCCATTGGCAGACAACAATGAGAATTCCCAACCATACATTCAAAATCCACGTGGAAGATTCCAAACTCATTGATTAGGAAGTGAAAAGGGTACTTGGCTTATTCTATGGGGGGAAAACCCTCCTGGGTGAGGGTTTTGCTTCCAAATACAATCTACATCTGTGGGAAAAGTTGGTTTCTGTGTGGGTTCTTGCAGTGTTGGTCTTGACCTTGGTGGGAAAAAAAAAACAGGTTTAAAAATCACTGACTCAGATCTGACTCTCCCTTACAAACCTGCACTCACTGGGGATGTTTGGCCAGCAAGCTGGGAGTATTGGTCTGACTGACTATAACCCTGAATTATAACACTAAGCGAAGCCAGTATTTTCTTCATTTCAGCCCCACAACTGCAATACATGCTCAATACTGGCCCATTATATAGTAGAAAGCTGTTATATAAAGAACAGAATATAGGTGAAATACTTACGGTTTCTCAAACTGTCGTTCAGGACCCACTAGGTGGGTCACAAGCCAATTTCAGGTGGGTCATGTAGCACCTAGAGCAGCCATATTGAAAATATGGGCTCATGGGATGCTGGAAAGAGGAAGTGCTGTGTGGTTATTTTGCTTGTGTCAAGTTCTAAATAGGCCTTTTTTCTTTCTGAGTCACTCTGCTATTGGAAAATGGCTGAGAAATCACCCCACATTGCTGCATGCTCATGATGGAAAGCAGCAGGCTATGATGGCACAATGATGGCACTTCCGGGTATGACATCACTTCTGGTGGGTCCCGGACAGGTTGTCATTCTAAAAAGTGCTAAAAGGGTTGAGAACTACCAACTTTGAGAATTTGTAATGCATTACAAACAGTTCTGATCATTAATTAATCTGATCTCCAATATTATTGCACTCCTGATCCTCACATTAAACACACACACACACACACACACACACACACACACACACACACACACACCCCTACCTTACTTTTGCAGAAGAGATAAGTGTAGAAACCTATGGGTTGAAACCTAAGATTGTGAGAGGACCCGAACTAGGCTAGCAGTTGCATAGGAAGCCCTCTTTTATCAGGATCCACTGGGCCATTTATGCCACTCCTAGATGCACAACACACCAATCTTGCTTTTGTAAGAAGGAGATTGAGCAAGTCTATGAGTATGCAGCCACCAGATCAACTAAAAAAGCCGCATTGTTTTGACCGATGGCCTTCAAATAGGCCATCAGAGCCATTGCCCCAATCTTGTGTCAATACAAAGATTTACACACGTTCAAGGTTGAGGGGCCAGAAGGGGCCCCTACACAATGCCAGAGTCATTTCTGCAGAAAAGTGCAGCTTGGAACAAAACAAGGACTTGCTTTCACAAATAACTGCTGCTCCAATCTCTCCCCCCCCCTCGCAATTTTTTAAAAACTTATTGGACAGCCGGATCTGCCAACTTAGTTGCGTACTTGTCCCCCTCTTGCCAGACTTATTTATGTAAAGGATCTCTTGTGCTAGCTAAACCAAAAGGTCAGGCTGCTACAGCAAAGGCATTAAGAAGTATGATCTTCATCTCCTTGCTTATCGAGAAAATTTATAGTGCTGGAACAATTCGTTCTGGGGCCACATGAAGAGACCCAAAAATCCATATATGGGCTTGGGAACAACCAGAGTACAGGCTGAGTATCCCTCATCTGGACTGCTTGGGATGGGAAGGTGTCTGCTTTCTGGATTTGTCTGGATTTTAGAATAATTCCATGCATAAAACGAAATGCTTCCTCTTACTCTTTTCATTGTTACTCATAACCAGGGGCATTTGCAAATGGTGTCGTCCCCCGCCCCCCCCCCCCCCCAAGATTTCATGATTTGAAAGGAAGAAAGCAGAAATATTTTTAAGTTATCATCTCAAGTTCTCATATTTATTAATTTTAAATGCTTTAAAAGTGTGCCGCATAGGGGATATAGTGTCAGTAGAAGCTGCCAACATTATTTTTAACTGAAAAAAGCATTTTGATTTCTGGAAAATATCTTAAAACATCAAATGCAGTGTTTTGTGCTTTATTCAAATATGTTAACCCCCAAAAGATGCGTTCCGTGTTTTTAACAAAACACAGGCACCCCCTACCCAAAAGGCTTCTGACATTTTTCAACCATGTCTGAACGGATACACACCACAGAGCAGAGAACAGAACTAACAGCCTGGACATGCTCTGCATGTAGGAATGAGCACAAGACCATCTAGTGTTCACACTATAGGAAGCTTTTTTTGTTTTTTTAAAACAGAAGTGTCTGGATTTTGGATGTCCAGATAAGGGGCAATTTACCTGTACAGTCGTGCCCCAGTATCCATTGATTCAGTATCCATGGTTTCAGATATCCACGGACACCATATTCAGTTATCCACGGATATTGCCACAGTATAAAGTACCGTTTTTTGCAGTACGAACTAGATAGTCTGGGATTAAAATTTGTTGCACGCCAATGAAAATCATGTGCTGGTTATGATATGGAAAGCAAGATCTGCACAGGACGTGCAGCTCTTGGGAATTTGGGGTTATACATATTGAAGAGGAGCACAAAACGCCCATTTGAACAGTAGCCTCTGATCTTACAGGTAACTTGGCATATACACTGAGCCCATATAAAAGTGAACCCAACCCATAAGGAAAAGTAATATGCACATGGCACACACCTGTAATGCATGACTGAAGTTCCCCAAAATGAATGGAGGTCTTAGTATTGTGTTGCTCTACCCCTCTCATACCTTTTAACATAAAGAGATTCAAACCCTAAATTGGCTGCAGATTCATCTTCCTCCCAGCTCTGGAAAAACGTTTAGAAGTTAAGAGTGGGGTCCTTCACTTCCTAGTTGGTGGGGCCAGGTCCTAAGACTTGTCAGAGGAGGTATCCAGGAGAGATACACAATGGAAAAGGAGAGGAAAAACTCCCCAACGCTTTGGGGGAAAAGTCAGTTTTCTCTTAGGAACAGCACATGGTTGGTAGGCGAACATTCCAAGTGCAATCCCCATCATCTCCAGGTAGGATAAGGGTCATGGTTCCCAAACTGTGAGCCGTGATTCCCTGGGGAACTGCAGAAACCAATCAGACAAGCTGTGGAATCCTCGCAAAAAACCTCCTACCCCATATAATGTAGCCCTTAAGGGGAGAAGAGCCCCAATGGATCAGGCCAAAGGCCCATCTAGTTCAGCTTCCTGTATCTCACAGTGGCCCACCAGATGCCTTAGGGAACACTCAAGACAACTAGATATGTGCATCTCGTTGCCACTCCCCTGCAACCAGCACTCTGAGGTAGCCTACCTCTAAAATAAGGAGGTTGCACAACCCATCATGGCCTGTAGCCTTTGATGGACTTTTCCTCCAGAAATCTGTCCAGTCCCCTTTTAAAGGCATCTAGGCCAGATGCCATCACCACCTCCTGTGGCAAGGAGTTCCACAGATTAATTACCCGCTGGGTAAAAAAGTATTTTATCTGTTCTCACTCTCCCAACAATTTTAGTGGATGTCCCCTGGTTCTGGTGTTGCGAGAGAGGGAAAAGAACATCTCTCTATTCATTTTATCTGTCCCATGCATAATTTTGTATGTCTCGATCAAGTCCCTCCCTCAGGCGCCTTTATTCGAGGCTGAAGAGCCCCAAATGCTGTGGCCTTTCCTCATATGGGAGGTGCCCCAGCCCTGTAATTTTGGTCGCTCTCTTCTGCACCTTCTCCAGTTCCCCTAGAGAAGCTGCGGCCAATGGCCCAGTAGGGTCAAAGGGAGCTGTCAGTCAAAGAAGTTTGGGAAGCCCTGGACTAGATTCAGTGGTTACTCTGAATACTCTGTAGAGCTGTTGCCAGTCAGCACAGATGATAATGACATAGTTAAATACTTCGACTTAGTTGAAGTCGCCTTCTTATAATCCTATTTGACTGGAAAGCAGGTTTGCAAGGCAGGTGTTGTGCCAAGGCATGAACGCTGCACCAGGAAAACCCAAGAACATGCCATTGTTCGACCATTATACATGAAGTCCTGTTAGACTTCATGTATAATGAAGTCTCCCTCGCTGCTCTGGTGCACAGACAGCGGCGTCATGCAGCCGGAACACTGGGTGGAAGGAACGGGTGAGTGGCAGCCTGCCCATTGTGTTCCGGTCCGTTTCGCCGTCTTCCCCGCCCCCACGGGGGTGGGGAAGACGGCGAAATGGACCGGAACGCAATGGGCGGGCTGCCGCTCACCCGTTCCTCCCGCCCAGCATTCCGGCTGCATGATGCTGCTGTGCACAGATATTTAGCACTTTAGTAGTGTGCGAAGAAGAATTACGTCTGTGCAACCAATGTTTCCTTAGCAAGGGGCCTGCCCTGGAGCTCTTCCCACTGGCATTACAATCCGTATTTTAAAGACCAAAACAAGACACTGTAAGCACAAAGTATATATTTATATCATGTAAAACAAACAAAAAAGCAATTAAAAACGTATTACATAGAAGAAAAATAATGTAACAGAGTTTACTACGGTACCTAACAGAGGCATGCTCTTATAGCTAAAGAAAATATAACATTCATAACTATATATATATATTTTGAAAAAAAAAGTTGTGTTTCAGAGTTCTCTAATAGAAAACATTTTAAAATATGGAGGCCTTTTCTCCCTAAAGAAAAGAAGTGTCATTAGGCAGACACACACACCTGCCTCATGTATAAAACCCCTATGATTGCAAATGAAGTCATTTTAATATGGATTCTCCAGATGTGCAAAAGCTAGGTTACCGTTAAATCACTCTGAAATTCTCTCCTCCTCTTGCATTGCTCGAGCTCCAACACTGATTGGTACAATTTTTGATCCATGCAATTTATAGAAACGGTACGTATCCCCAAGTAGTTATGCTGCCAGACATACAAGAATTCACAAGTTTCCATTACATTTTGAACATACTGTATTTTTAAAAAAATCTAGAAGCTATAAAGTCAGGACAGTGATCTGTTCAAATATATACACCAATCAATATAAAACACTACCCCGTAACACTTCCTTTTTTTGCATTTCAGTGCAAAAAAAGTCAAGCCACTTTGTTAAGTGATATAGTTAAAAAAATTCCGATCTGTCCGATTTGTTTTTTTCTGCCAACATGTTACCTCTAAGGCACATTTCCCATCAAACGAAGAGGGCTTAAAAATGGAACCACAGTTAACTACTGCATAAACTAAAACATTAAGCTTAGTGTTAAGAGAAATTCAAGAATTCCCAGTTTTATGTTGGTACCTCTCCAGCAGTGCTACTCAAAATACAGTATAAGCTGTGTAGTGTATGCACAACAAAGGGAAGTTTAAAAAAAAAAAGGATTCCAAGTTTAAAGCTGTTGGCAATCATACTGTTTGTGCATCTCTATGCAATATCCAGGGCAAGAACTCATTCCTATTGGTGCTCAGAACAGATACAAATGGTCATCAAGTATCTGCAAACAAAATCGACAAACCAAATGTAGGGACTCTGAATTTCTCCTTTTCTTCATTCATACAACTATTCAAATCTATATTGAAAAAGGGAGGATAGACCAGGAGTACGTATTCTCCTAATGGAGGCAGGGTCAGCTTATATTATTGCCTCTAAAGGAACCAATCTAAAGGCTGCCAATATATTGGAAGAAATGAAGGGGCACGTTCAAGCTGTTAGCCATAGGCCGGTTCCCAAACTTTTTCAACTGGGGGCTCCCTTGACCTACTGGGCCATTAGCCACAGCTCCCATTAGGGCTACACTCCTATACAATAGTGGTACCCAAACATTTTAGCATTGGGATCCATCTTAAAAAAAGTTTCCCTTTACACCAACCCCTCAAGTCTCTACGGCTAGAATAGTGATTGGGCAGCAGTGTTCCCGCCCCCAAGAGCAGGTTGTTAAAACCCTTGATAAACATAGTCTAATCCGCCTAGTCAATTTTGTGACCTACCAAAAATTGAGCCATGAGCCACTGGTGCACCATGGACCCACAGTTTGGGAACCGCTGCTATACACTGTTTTGGGTGGCAAGATTTTTTCCACGGCTTCCCTAGCTGGTTTCCACTGCTCAAAATTTGGGAACCACTGTCATTGGCTAGGCTCTAGGATTCATCTTTTAGCGTGACCCCCTATATGAATTAGGAGTGGCCGAATAATTTCAATTGCATTAACGTCTTCTAGGTTAAAAAAACCTGCAAACCAAATTTCAGCCTTAAAAGTTGCATGATGGCCAAGTTATAAACCTTTGAAAATAAGAACAACTAAGCAAGGGGTCTGTCAACAGACCTCTACAGCACAGTCCTAAGAATGTTCATTCAAAAGTTCTATTGTGTTCAGTGGGCTTACTTCCAGTAAGTATGCATAGGATTGCAGCCCTTATTAAGTCAGGTACTGGCTGGTGCCAATGCATTTATAAAAACAACGAACTTCATAGCTTATACTGTAACATTGATTCATGCTCATTTTGTTCACTTAAAAAATACTCTTTGGAAAACATGTCACAGGTTCTGCAGACAACTTCTAGGTGGATCATCTCCTGTTAAAGGTAATGGGATCGCGATGTATTCATTTCACCTTCAGTGCTAACTTCTACAACTAAAATACTTTTCTACTTGCTCATTTCACCATCTAACACATATCTTTACAGTCTTCTATATGCACCATGGGCTTATTCATGTGCCTTAACATTAGTGTTTTCATTGGAGGAATTGTAAACTTGGATGATAGTGCAGAAGGTATCATGAAAGTAACTACAGGAAAGCAATTCTCCGATTTTCATTTGTCAGGGACTTCCAAATCTCAGGCCACCAAGTTTATTAACATTAAAAAGCTCTCCCAACAATGGCAAGAGCTGCACACTGGTGGAAGAAAAACCTCATAGCGTATTGTTCGCTGGGTTTAAAACTCATTATAAAAGCTATACAGTTAGTCACCCTTAAGCAGCAATCCTAAGGACACTTAGATGGACAAGAGTTTCTCAGAAATAACTGGAGTGAATAGTCAAATAAGTGTATTTAGGAATATAGTTTAAAGAGGTACAATTTTAAAAATTTGCCCTAAGAAAATCTTTGCTGCAAAGTCTGGTACAGGTGTGAATGATAAGCCACCAGTCTTTCAATCTACATTTAAAGCTAAAAAAAGTTACAAGCAAAACATAGAACTACAGGTATTACTGGCTATCTGGCTACACTAATTGAGTATAAAAAAGTCAACCATTTCAGACTTAAATAAGACTAGGTGAAGTCAGAAAATTTAGATTTCACTATTTAAACAAAGAAAAACACAAAACCAAACAGTTTCTAAGCTACTGCTATAATAATAATAATAATAAAATCTAGAACTTGAAAGAAAAAGATAAGCTAGGATGACAATCAAGATTAATAATGTTCTTATGCAAAATGAATCATGATTTATGGTGCTATAAGATGTGAACAAGCTAATGGGGCAACTAATTAGTCATGAACAATAGGCAAAATTCAGCAAAACATCACTGCCATGCAACCTGCATTCGTTTTAAAAGGTGATCAAGCAGCCATAGTGCCTGGTACATTGTGCCCATCATTAGGAAGTTGTACAGCCTTCTTCTGATCCTCATCTCCAAATCAGTACTGACTGCTGCTTTTAATCAGATACATCATTTTTGGCTTGCTGGACCAAGTCAGTCATGATTTTATCCCATTTGTCACAGGCAACACAGCAGACAAGCGGAGCCAGCCACAAATGGGAACGTTCTCGAGTTAAACTCAACAAAATCCATATTATTAGATAAAAGGATAAAAGCAAACAAAGAGTAGGGCAAAAGGAATGCACAGCCATCACATCCAAAACACAGAGCTGGGCTAACTCGCTTGCCACTTTTCCATCCCTTCCCTCCACCGACCTTGTTGAACAGTAGTTGCAACAGCAAAAAATTTTTTTAAAAAAGTCTAATTCTTCAGAGTCAACTGTGAAAGAGGTCAGCAGTATAACAGCAGCGATTGAACAAGGAAGAACAAAACATTGGATGAAAAGAATCTGGAGTATTTTTGTTCATTTACTTGTTTTCCTCTCTGATCGTAAGCCAAGACGCTTTTGCTGCACGGGCTTGTTCTCCGCATCAGGTACATGTCTTGTCTCCTTAGATCCTTCAAAGATTTCAGACTCCATCTCCCTGAGGCCCCTATAACCAGGTAAGAAAGCTTTCTTTATCTAGCTTGGTGGCTGCCAGTACGGACTCCATGTCATTCAGGATGTCAGAACTCAAAGCCTCCTGTAGGCTGGGCATCAGTTCCTCTCCTTCTATGTTCATTGCATCTCCTTCCAGCGTCCCAAGGTCCACGTTTGTCCCTGGAATGGCTTCAAGGTAGTCTGGGAAACGGTTCTGGTGGGAGGGGATGTTGCTTTGGTTGATGCTGTCACCTGGATGCCATTGGAATAGAACAGTGGTGTCATCTAAATGATTTAAGAACAGGTACTCACTTTTGATTGGCACGTGCCGGGACCCGCCCACCAGAAGTGATGTCATAAGCCGGAAGTGATGTGTGGCAGGAAGTGACTTGAAAAAAGCCCTTTTTGAGGCCTCAGACAATTTTAAACTGACCCAACAGTTGCAACAGTATTCCACAGCACCCCCAGAACATGTTAAGGAGGCCTGGCATCATGTTAAAGTGACCCAACAGTTCCAAAACCCCAGAGCAGCTCATTTTTCAGTGGCAAGGCAAGGCAAGGCTCCGCTCGCTGCCTGCCTGGCTCTGAGAACATGCAGGCAACTCAAACGTGCAGGAAATTCAAACGTTGCAGGGGGCGGAGTCGACGAGTGGGCGGGTGAATGGGCGGGGCCAGCCATAATCCTAGAAACCGGTACTCGCGTACCCCCTGCATGACATCACTGGAATAGAAGTAGGAAAATGAGACACTCCAAGAAGATCACCAAGTTATTTGATCAGCATAAATGAAGACTAATGAGTTCGGAGCGGACTGTGATGGATCAGATCTTGGGACACTAGTGGAAAACTTAACGAAAGTGTCGACCCAGTGTGCAGCAGTGGTGAAGGTGGCCAATTCCATGCTTGGGGTAATTAAAAAGGGGGTTGAGAATAAAGCGGCATCTCCCTTAGGAGGAAAGGCTGCAGCGTTCGGGGCTCTTCAGTCTAGAAAAAAGGCGCCTGAGTACATCATGTACATCATGATGGAGATATACAAAATTATGCATGGGATGGATAGAGTGGACAGAGGGATGTTCTTTTCTCTCTCTCATAACACCAGAAATGGGACATCCATTGAGTGTTGGGAGAGTTAGAACAGATAAAAGGAAATACTTTTTTACCCAGTAGGTAATTAATCTGTGGAACTCCTTGCCACAGGAGGTGGTGATGGTGTCTGGCCTAGGTGCTTCTAAAAGGGGATTGGACAGATTTCTGGAGGAAAAGCCCACTGCAGGCTACAGGCCATGATGGGTGGTGCAGTCTCCTTACTTTAGAAGTAAGCTACCTCGGAATGCGAGGTGCAGTCATCTTATTGCCTCAGTGCGCTCCCTGAGGTACACTGTTGGACCTTTAGTAGCCAGCCCGTGGGGCACGTCAGCCATACCCCCCACCCGCACATCCAGCCTCTCCTCAACCTAGCACCCTTCCGTTCCTTGACGATAAACCATGGCCCAGAGCTGAGGAACTGGTAGTCATTAGGAGCGCTACAGTGGGGACCTTTTTTGGGGAAGCACGTCAAGAGCCTAGATGAAATACAGGATTGTGCACTACTCTGGGGTGCACATATGCAGCCCCCTTTATCTTGTTGCAGTTCCACCTCTAAGCCGCTGTACTTGGAAGCGAGAGTATAGACTCAGTTCTGTTCTGGCCAGGCCCACGGCACAGCACTCCTGCTCTTCCCGGACATGCCACAAATCCCTGCTGCCTGTGCTACCCTGTGGCAAGATGGCTCTACTCATGTAGCAGCAAGAACATGGAACGGGCCTTCCCCCATAGGAGCAGCTGAACTCTGGAGGCTACCTCACTCCTTCTACTGTATTGGAGCAACCGAAGCAATCACTTCATTCATCAAAATATTCCTAGTAGTTTCAGTAGGCTGTGGCAGCAAAACCATTATTAACAGCATTAATAGTGGACCACATATGTTTAGTTTTTAGAATTCTGCACTCCGAACTCTGCATTCTTTAACTGGAAACTTCAACATCTGATCGGTTGCAATGATGCGACTGAACGTCCCAATCTTGTTTTTCTTATTGCCGTTGCACAAGGTAGATATTTTCCAATTCCAAATGCTTGAACAGCATTGGAGCTACTGGCTAAGATGCAGCCTTAAATGCATCCTTAAACGTGGGAGGAAGGGCAGGAGAGCTCTTACTGCAGAGGCAGTAAGTAGGACACACTGCAAGATTTGTGGGTGCAACAGTATCCAGGCCACACTGGATATCTTTGCTGCAATCACATCCAACAAGGGCCAGGAGAGCCTTTAGAAAGGTATAAAAATTAAACTAGTTAATAAGTCCCCAAATAAATTGTTTGGGCCTTAAGATGCTATTGGTTGAAGACTTAAGATGCTTGGTTGAAGACAGCGATGGCTCGGTTCTTCAAAAGGTAAGAGACCCAAAAAGTCTTGTCTTTGTAGACCAGGGAAACTTTTAGCTTAAATGGAAAGACAACAAAGATCTACTCACAGCACAATCCAAACCCCGGCCTGGAACAGGCAGGACAACATGCCTTCATGGCATGATTGCAACATTCAAAGGGCCTCTGGCGCCCTCTGGCTTTGTGCTCTCTGGATGCCAGACCACCAGTCTCCGAACTGGAGACCGCTGCAGCACCTGAAAGGCTCCCTGGTGTGACCGGCGCTTTTCGAGCATTGGGACAGGAGCGACTACAGCCTTCAAGTGTCACTGCGGCCAGCCGTGCCTGCCCAGAACATCACAGGCACGGCCTGATGGGACGACAGAACCAGGAAGCTGGCAACACTGAAGGGCTGTATTCGCGGCAGTCCCAACGCTCCCTGGCGGAACGTAAGGGCTGGTCACCTGGCAGATGGAAACACCTGTCTCCAGATCTGGCCCGCGGAGTCCACTGTGCCAGACTATTCACAATGGCACACTTGTGTGCGGGACCAATTCTTTTCAATCAAGCAAGTAACCCCCAAGCAGTTCAGAATTTGCCAAGGAGGTATTAAAAAAAAAAGCAGGATAACTTTGTAAGGCAATTTCACCATTACCCACAAGTGCAAATTTCCCTCTTCTCCGTGGCTAGTCAGGTGTATTATGAAAAGCATCTTGTCGAAGTGCAACTGGAAGGAAACAAACCTGTATCCATTTCATCGACACTGTTAAGAAAGTCGTCTGGAGTTCGGGGCACGCTGTAGCTGCTCATGCTGAGGCCACTGTCTGTGCTCTCGTCTCTCGAATGATAAGTTCCACTGCAAGAAGAAAAAAGTCATAGGATTTTAAACTTGTGCTCCTGCCTCCCATCCAACTCCAAAGGATCCTGCTGCCATCTGTTACTGAAAGCATTTACTTTCACCAAGAGAAACTGAATTCTGCTTTTATCATAATAAGATGGCACACTTAAATTTTTTTTGAAAAGCCCAAGTTCTCTGGGCCCAAAACTAAATGTTGCACTTGCAAAACTACAACACCACACAAACTCAGTACCAAAACGTACTTGCATTTGGGGCACAAACTACTACTGTAGGTTTCCAGGAGACAACTGATTCTGTCAACCCCATGGATTTTGTTACGGAGATCTAGTTGGGGAAAGCTATTTCTATAAGCATTAGAACAGGAAAAAAAAATCAAAATTCTGATGCTGAGCTCATCACTGCAGAGTGACCATGAACCAAAAGTGAAATAAAGGGTAGAGCTAAGGCTTCCCAAGGTGGAAACATGCCGAGGAATTGGTGTGGGTGGGTGGGAGAAGAGAAATGACAGTCTCTTTTGGGATCCTTAGCCTATTTTTGCCCTTTAAAGACCCCCTTCTTCAAACAGACGACTGTGTTTTTCAGAGACAAAGTTTCTCCTCAAAACTCCAGTAAATGTGTCAGTCTGCCAAACCCATCCTAAACCATGTGCATTATAAATTCAAACACATTAATGATGGCAGGTGGAACCAATTCAGGAAATATACACAATACACCACAAATCTACTATATATGCTATGAGACAACACATTTTGGGGGCTACTGATCACAGTGGGAATAGATTATACACTGAGCAGTGAGACAGCAAGTCTAGGTCTTTCATTGCAATGAATACCATCTGCACCCCTCCTGCGTGTGATGTGGCAGGATGGCCAGTCAGAGATTGGGATTGTCGATGTATGCTGTGACATTCCCAATTGCCACCATTTAAAAAGCAATGTACTAGTTTCTGAAGATGCTGATGATATAGATTCCAAGAAGTGGATGCCATGACACCCATCCCATCTCCAAAGCCCTCGTTTGCTCTGTTGGTTGCTTTGCTCCAAAATTTAATAGTACTGCAACATGGCACTTCGACCATAAGATTTATGTCGGTGCTGCTAACATCCTATTTGTTCTGCATTCTGCATGTATTACACTGAAGCAGACAATTGGTTAGTAGCATCTACAATGATACTGGTGGCAGCTCTTCAGGGTTCTTCCCTAACCCTAACAGGCGATATTGGGGATCGAACCTTGGGACCTTCTGCATACAAGGCACATTCGCTTCCTCTGAGCTGAAGACAGCTTCTGGAAGACGGCTGCCCTGCTGAGACACCAGATCAGAGGTTCTCGTTTTAGCTCCAGCTGTGGCCACAGCTTGTTAATGGTAGGCAATAGGGGAAGGGGAAGAGGCAACACCTCAAAGTTATACATAAACGTTTTAATGGTAAAGACAGAATTTCCACATCCATTTCAGTGCTTTGCCTTCTTCAGGGACAATGCTAGTTTGTTCCATTTATTGTGGAGCTGGTATAGCACCGTGGCTTTGAGGCTGAGCCTGTGAAACAAGAGTTCCCCTTTTTGCCATGAGTTCACAAGGTGGTCTTAGGTAAGTCATTCCCTCTAAAGGTGGTGCAACCTCCTTACAGCCTCCACATAGGCCTCTAAAGGGCCTATGTGGGTAACCCCAGATGCTTGGCAATTATGTCATGAGTCATTGCCAAACTTCTGGAACATAAGAACATAAGAAAAGCCCTGCTGGATCAGGCCAAAGGCCCATCTAGTCCAGCTTCCTGTATCTCACAGTGGCCCACCAGGTGCCTAAGGGAGCTCAGTAGACAACAAGATGCTTGCATCCTGTGGCCACTCCCTTGCACCTGGCATTCTGAAGTAGCCTACTGTTAATGTAAGGAGGTTGCACCACCCATCATGGCATATAGCCCATGATGGACTTTTCCTCCAGAAATCTGTCCAGTCTCCTTTTAAAGGCATCTAGGCCAGATGCCATCACCACCTCCTGTGGCAAGGAGTTCCATAGCTTAATTACCCGCTGGGTAAAGAAGTATTTCCTTTTATCTGTTTTAACTCTCCCAACATTCAATTTCAGTGGATGCCCCCTGGTTCTGGTATTGTGAGAGAGGGAAAAGAATATCCCTCTATCGACTCTGTCCCTCCTGTGCATAATTTTGTATGTCACAATCATGTCCCCTCTCAGGCGCCTTTTTTCCAGACTGAAGAGCCCCAAACGCTGCAGTCTTTCTTCATAAGGGAGGTGCCCCAGCCCCGTAATCATTTTTGTAGCTCTCTTCTGCACCTTTTCCAATTCCACTATGTCCTTTTTGAGATGTGGTGACCAGAACTAAACGCAATACTCTGGATGTGGCCTGGTGACTTTTTTATATGTAATGTATCAATTTGATCTAAAACATCTTCTTTAATAACCATTATCTGACTTAATTCCTTAGTTAGGAGAGGCCAGTTAGGGCAGCAGTATCTGCCCAAGGTCTTCTGCCATCAAGGCGGATGCAAAGAATTCATTTAATTACCCTGCAATCTCAAAGTCCCCTTTTATCTCCTCTCTCCCTCCCTCACCGTCCAGTGGGCCGACCACCTATCTGGCAGGTTTCCTGCTTCTAACGTATTTGCAGAAGCTTTTATTGTTCCATGTTGCACGGCCCTTGGAGCTGTGTGGCTGAACAGCTTACAGGGCATACCGGATACACAGACTTACTTACCTTACAGGGCTGAGATAAAGATAATTCACTGGAAGTGCTTTGAACACCTTGGAACTGCTATATACATACTAATTTCTTATGGCAGTTTTGCAAACATCTTTGGCATGAATTTCCACCATAAGGAGAACAAATGCCTTTGTCCCTGAAGACAGCTAATTGCTAGATATTCCCTATTTTCCAAAAGCACTCTAAATTTCAAGCATTACTTTGAGGATTTGACTCTTTGGAGGGCTCTCAGTCCTCTTGGTAAGAACCTAAGAAGAGCCCTGCTGGATCAGGCCAAAGGCCCATCTAGTCCAGGTTCCTGTATCTCACAGCAGCCCACCAGGTGCCCCAGGGAGGCATGAGACAACAAGATGCTTGCATCCTGTTGCCACTCCCTTGCACCCGGTACTTTGAAATAGTCTACTACTAATGTAAGGAGGTTGCCCTAATGTAAGGAGGTTGCCATTGAATTGTCCACCAGCACCCCAAGATCTCTCTCTTGAGCTGTCACAGACAGCTCAGAACCCATTAGCCTATAGGGGAAGTTTTGGTTTTTTGCCAATGTGCATCACTCCCCAGCACCTGAGGAGCTGCCCCTCTGAGGGTGGGACGAAGCCTGCAAGTCCCTGGATGTCTCACCATGGACCCTCACTGCTTGTCTCTGCTTCTCCAGGTCCGCAACCATGGCCTCTAGGGAGCAGACGCGTTCCTTGAGTCCCTGGAGCTCCTTGCACCGAGGACACACCCACGACTTATGCCCCAGAGGCATATAGTTATACATGTGGCACTCTGTGCAAAATACTGGATAGCCCCCACTCACCTGCTGGCTGCCTGGCTCCATCTCTGTGTTTATTTAGGAATGAGCTGTCCTGCTTCTCAGAGAAAGGGCAGAGTCTGGGGCCCTGGCTTCCTCGCCCTGCTGCTTAACTTGAACAGATGTGCAACTTGCTTGTTTACCAGGCACTTCATAGCAGGATAGCACTCGCTGCTTGTGAGGCACTCGCTAGAAGGTTCTGCTATATAAAGGAAGTTCTTCCTCCCTCCCTCCCTCTGCTAGAAAGTTCTTCCTTTCCCTTTATGGTGGCAGCAGTTCTGGGAGTTGGGTATAGTGGCAACTGAGAAGCTGGGAAGGTGGTATTTGCCACCCTGGAGGAAAAGCCCATTCTTGGAAGTAAAGTCCATTCTGGGTTACAGGTCATGATAGGCAGTGCAACCTTCTTATGTTAAGTAAGCTACCTCAGAACACCAGGTGTGGGGGAGTGGCAACAGAATGCAGGCAGTCTGTTGTCTTGTGTGCTCCCTGAGGCATCTGGTGGGCCACAGGGAGATACAGGGAGCTGCACTAGATGGGCCTTTGGTCTGATCCAGGAGGGCTCTTCTTATGTTGCCCCCAACCCACTGACTCCATTTTTCTTGTATGAGGCACAGAAACTGGCTTATAAGCCTTGTAATGTGCTATGCAACTGCTTTATCACTGTTTTGACGCTACATGGATAAAAATAGCACCAGGAATGTTGCAGAATCTCCTTAAAGTGAGCCCCAGAGTAGATGTCACTGCTAGGTTTCGAAAAGCTTTTCCAAGTCAGTAAATTCTAAAAGGCTGTTTCAACAACAGACTTGCGCCTGGGCAAACAAGTTACAGCTTTGAAGACGAAGCCTTCCTACAAGTCTGAACAGTTGACTTCCTCCTGCAGGAGACAGCTTTTAATCCTCAACTTTTTTTTCTTTTTTACAGCTGGACTTGCCTTTTAAGGAAAGATTCATCTACAGCTGTAGTTCTTGGAAGAGACAGATGTTCAAAATAGATGATTACATGCAAACAAGAATCTGAAAGTCATCATCTTTTGGCTACATAAGCCAAAACCAGTAGTTTTGCCAAAACCATAAGCCAAAACCAGTACAAACTGGTTTTGTAACCAGTAGCTACAGTTACAAACCTGTTAAGAAACGGATCCGAACTATTTGTGGTCATTGTTCTCAGTTCCTGAGACATTCCAGGAGAAGACACTGGATTCTGAGAGCCGCCATCTTGTTCCATGCTGGGAAGTTGACTACGGAGAGCCAATTCCTACCAATCAAACAACAAACATTAGTTAATTCCGTATTAAGAGCCAACATACATCATCAGCAGTAGAGATGAGTTTGCACTCACACAAATGCTGTGCAAAACCAGGGCACGTCTAGACCCATACTTTGTGTCACACTATGAACACAATCACAGCACTCACTGTTACATTTATACTTTCTACTTCTAGAATCACCATATTGTCTACCTTATTTTAATAAGAGCCAACACTGAATTGTAGAGGGCACCTACACTTGCACTCAAATTCACCTGATACACTTTTCCAGAGAAAGGTAATGGGAGGGGATAGAGTGATATGATGAGGTGGGACTGAAAGCACTGGGTTCCAAGACATAAAGTGTTTCACAGATGAAGGTGAATGGCCAAGAGATGTGCTATTACATTGTTTCAGGTACCACCAGTGGTACTTGAAGTGGTGGCTGGTGGTACGCACAGGACCTTTGCTGCTGGGCAGCAAGACTAGCAATATGACATGCCAAACAGTGGTTGGAGGCTTGGCACAGCGAGCAGAGCTCCAAAGTGTGCTGTTCCACATTCAGCAAAGCCCTCCCACCCATCCTGAGTGTTGTCACGTTGCTGGTGTTTGTCATGTTGCATCTGGCCTCCCAACCCAGAAGTAACTGGCGATGATGTCATCACCAGTTACTTCCAATAGGGGAACCATGCGAAATGGTACATTGAGGACAAATGTTGAGAAACACGGTGCTAGTACATCTGAGCAAACTCATTGTTAAAAATGGAACTGCTCCAATGAAACAGCAAAGAGGTAAGAGGAGAAATGGTATCTTTAAAAGTATTATCCATCTGTAAAATATGGATGGAAGGGAACAAGTACTGCACTCTTTCTGATAGTATTAACCTGGAAATCTCATGGAAGAGACAAGGTGGTACAATGAGGAATGTGTAAGATTTGGAAAGTAGGATTCACAATCATACCAGGTGAACATTTAGGCAAGATGATCTTTTGGCTTTAATTATCCACTTGAAAATTCAGGATGTTAGTGGCCTCTCTTAAAAGAATGCATTCAGGATGACTTTGTAAAACTAGGATGGCGGTTTTTCCAAATTCTGAAAAAAACTGATGTTTATACTGTACCTCATAAAACTCAAAATATTATTTTGAAGCTACAGATTTTAGTTCAAGTATTAAACACATGCACTTACAATACTGCTGTTCTATCTACAAAAGTACAAAGTCGGAAGGCAACAGCTCTTAACATTTATACAGTACTTTCAATGTACAAAGGACTACACATTATTATTTTTGATTCCGTCTTTGCCACAATTGTATAAAGGGAATAAGTTTTCTAATTCTCATATTGAAGCTGGGGAGATGAGCGGGAGTGGCTTGGCTAAGGTAATCCAGGGAGAAGTCATGGCAGAAGCAAGATTCAGACAAGTGTCAAACAATCCTGATTTGCAGCTCAAACTTAGCCACTGCTCTAGCTCTGACTGCGGGGAAAAAATCAGGACAAAAACTGTTATGACTATCTTTTTTTTTTTAGTATGTCAAACTTTTCAAACGACCCTTGGGAAAGTACAACTTAACACTCATCATTAGTACAAAATTCTAATTTTAGATACTGCAAATGAGCCGAAATCTCTGGCAGTCCCTTGGAGAAGCTACTCTAAAAATGAGGTTAGCTTTTTGGAACATACCCCAGTTATTCTCTTGGAGCCATTTTTTTAAATTAAAAAAATAAAAAATTTTTTAAAGGGTTAGAAGGGTCTACATATAACTTCATCACTAGTTTCAAAATTGGCATCCCTAAACTTGGTCAAAATTTAGCCTCATCCAAACATTTTCAGCACTTGAAAAGTTCCATTATCACACATTCCGTAGCTCTGACTACTTGTATACACATTTAGAAATGTTACAAGAATGTGAGCTTGCACGAATGTCAGGGGAAAATATTTTAATGGCTTAAATCCCCCATGTTTCATGCAAGATCAGCCATTATGTCAGCTAGCACGTGGCAATGGAAGCCACTGTAATAGACACTGTAATACAGAGATCTCAATTCCAACACAGTTGCTCCAAGAAACAAACCAAAAAACTTTGGAAGAAATCCACTAGTAACCTTTATTTTAAAGGGATAAAACTATCCCAAATTTTTAAAAAAAGGAAATTCCTGAAGCAATTGTGTGCATAACAGATTCTAATAATTAACAGATACAATTCTATTTAGCTGCTACATTTTGCAGTAGAGTCAGCCTACTTCTTATGTGAGGGTTATGTTCGAGACAGCACATAAAGCGAGAACTGATCAACGCAAAAATTACTTTGAAAATCCCTTACATCTGAAAAATGCATGCTGTTGCTTTAAAAATTAAAAGAGGCAGGCAAGAAGTGAGATTAAATGGAATGGCAGGCGAAATTGCCAGCACTATTTTCCTTTCTGTTTGCCAAGCATGTGCAGCTCAACTCACACAACTGCACATAAGACGTTGGCTGACAATAATATATTTTTAGTATAATTAGTTTATTATGCTTTTTTTTCCAATTTTAACGACAGCAAGAATTTCACAATCACTTCAAAACAGAGAAGATAATTTGTTCTCCAGAAATGTCTGCAAAAGATTTTCGCTTTTGCTAAACATTTGCTAAAACAAGAAATAGTTCGTGTAAACCAAAATAGTTCACGTAAATTCACCCATTTTGTAACACACAGAAAGTCAAGCTTTGCTGTATAAACCAATCTAGGATCAATTATTCCCAATATAGCTTTCCAAAATAGTTTTGCTTTCCCACAGATCACCTCAGATGGGAAAAAGCCAGGTTTGATTAGTCTGACATTTCCAGCATCTGAAAATATTAATATATATTTTAGTGAGCTTCCCCCCATATAGTGAGCTTCTCTCAAAAATCAAAGAGAAAAAACAGATGATTAAAAAATATTTTTATCAGTTCCATGCATGCCCAGCAACCTCAATTACAAGGCCTTGTTCCACTGAATTTGTAAACGTCTACTAATGACTGTATCATCAATGTACAGGGGATTTTTTTACAGCACATATTTAATTTCTATCTGTTTCCATACATTTCTGATAAATGACCTCCATTTGCAACAGGTAAAGAAAGGGACTAATACAATGACCAGTATCACAATTCTTTCATGCAGACCGTAGTAGTAGTGGTAGCAGTAGATTAAAGTCAAATAATTCACTTTCAAAAAAAATTATATTAGGTGTAGAAAGAGGGCATTATCAGGAGCACTTTCTGTTCAAAGAAAGGCTATATAAGCATACAGGGCTTTTTAAGCTTATAAAATTATGCATAACGTGAAGAAAAAGGAAACAATTCTATTTCCATTCTTCCATAGTATTAGAACTTGAGGTCAGCAATCAAACTGATTAGAAAAAGAATGCACCTTGGGAACCACTGTCATTTAGTTCAATGGGACTTACTCCTAGGAAAGCATGTGTAGGAAGGCAGCCCAAGGGGAGAGAGGCCCTGATGCAGCACCTTTTTTCCTTCCAGGAACTCAGCAGTACCTTTCCAAGCAACACAGGCAAACGCACAATCCTATATCTAAGTCCCAGTGTTTATGGGACACGCTCATGAAGATGTGGTGAGCAGTGATTCTCAAACTTTTTAGAACTAGGATCCACGTTTTATAATGACAATACATCCAGGACCCACTGGAAGTGATGTCATCACCAGGAGTGACGTCATTGTGATGCCAGAGTCTGCTGCTTTCCTGAGAATGCAGCAATAAGTTGGATTATTTCTCAGCCAATTTCTAATAGCAAAGTGAATCAGAAAGAGAAAAAACTGTTTCCAACCTTGACACAAGCAAAACAACCACACAGCCCTCCTATCCCACTTTCCAGCATCCCATCTTCCTGTATTTTCAATATGGCTGCTCTAGGAGCTTTGTGACCCACCTGAAATTGGTTCGCGACCCACTGGTGGGCCCCAACCCACAGTTTGGAAACCACTGGTGTAGAGGTTTGGAACAGAGACCTCTTTGCTTGCTTTTCTGAGTGTGGGTTTGAAGGGCTGCTACCTGGTCCCATGCGCCTGCTTTAGGGCATGATCCTATGTCCACAAAACTGGTCAGTCCTTAGAGTACACTGGCACAGAAAACAGACAGTAAATGAATTCTGCTGTCACTGGCAAATGCAGGATGCTTACTGCCCTCAGAAGGGGAAATCATCAGGGGAAAGCTCCCATCCCTTTCGGCTGGCAAGTGCTGCTGAGATACAGGGCACAATCCTAAACTGAGTTAGGCCGGCATAAACTAAGCCAGCAAAGTTTGGCCAGCACAAGGGACACCAGCACACAGATGTGAGCCATCCTCCCTGACTCGGAGAGTGGTCCAAACACGCTTTATAGTGGCCCTTGTGCTGGCCAAACTTTGCTGGCTTAGCTTATGCCGGCCTAAATCTAGTTTAGGATTGTGCTCACAGTCAGGCACAGGAAGTCTGCTAAAGGATGATTGGGGGACATGAAGGAGGGACTAATGTGATTTTTGCCACAAAAAAACCCAGAATGGAGTAAACATGTGGTTGAAAATTCCACGTGGGTTGAAACCAGTGATGTCATTCAGGGGGAACGGACCAGAACGGGCGTTCAGATCCTAACGGGCTCCATGGCTGTTTCCGGGTTCCCGACAAGTGCCAATCAAAAGTGAGTTCCTGTTCCTAAATCATTTGAATGACACCACTGGTTGAAACCCACGTTTGGATTTTCTCACAGACCAATTGCTTGTTTGATGCGCGTGTTATCTTTGAGACAGACAGCCCAAGTGTTATGTGAGCTGCTCAATGCCTCTCCCCAAGCTTTTTAGTGAGGTTTTTAAAAAGGGCAACATTCTAGCGGTACAGTGAAAGGCACAGATTATCATAAACCCAGAATGTGATAAGGATCCCCACAATGTGCTACTATCAACCCACTTTCAGAAGCAGGATGAAAACACATTCCCTTCTCTACTAAACTGCAGAAAAGCTGGATTGCCCAACATACACAATTCAGACCAAGTGGGCTTCATCCCATCAAAGTATCAGCTAATATCCACCAGTCTTCCATCTGGTTTTCCACACCAAATGGGGGGAAACGCTTCTTTTGCAATCATGATCCGTCCGTTGCTACAGTCAACCAGTTGACAATCAGGCAGAACTGGCTGATTTTCCTGCTCTGCTTCTTTGCAAACTGGTTAACTGCATTTCTATAGACATTTACAACCCATTTTGTTAAAAGTCAGCGTCAGTTTGATGGAGTATTATGAGATCACAGAAGGCAGCTTTACCATAAGGAACTGCTTTATTTTAAGACTACATCAGATGTGCAAAATCGTCATGCTCAAAAGGAACTTTAATCTTATTTTACAGCTTACAGAATGAGCGCCAATTCTGTTAAGTCCAGACTGTGGACCATGCTGGAGACTGTCCATTTTTGCAATTTTACTTTATTCCAATACAGAAGATACTTTACTATCACCAATAAGGCACAAGACCCAAGTGCAAGAAACTTCCAACTTTGGCAATATAATTACAAAATATGAATGGAAGCACAGCTTCCTTAAAGAGCACCCATTTTTGAATCTGGTCATCCTCCTATAACCTATTTTTACTATCTAGCTGTCCAGGGTTCCCCTGTCTCCTGTTCCCTTTAATTGTTAATTTCAGCTTCAGAGTTTTGGGGCAGCCCGCTCAGCTTTGGTTACATCTGAACATGAGCAAACACCCAGAGGGAATGCAATCCCTGTTTGATCATTTTCAGGACATTTAAGGGGAGTGGTGTCAAAGCTTAGAAAGCATCTAAAAATAATCTGAGCCAGTGGTTCAAGCCAAAATTAATTCTGCTTACAGTAAATTTTCAGCCCAAGCTAATGTATACTTTGGGTCACTAAAAACTGTCTTGCTCGGGGGAGGGGAAGAGAAAAATCCCACAAACAAAGCATTCCCTCTTATCCACACTTTCAGGTATCCATAGGGGGTGGGGTGGAGGAAGGTATCTCCTGCAGATACCAGGGCAAGCCTGTAATAACGCACAAGTCTTTAAACACCAAAATTTTCTGAAAGATAGTGGTTCTCAAACTTTTTAGCACTGGGACCCACTTTTTAGAATGACAGTCTGTCTGGGACCCACCGGAAAAGATGTCATGGCCGGAAGTGCCGTCATGGTGTTGTCAGAGCCTGCTGCTTTCCTGAGAATGCAGCAATAAGTTGAGTTATTTTTCAGCCATTTTCCAATAGCCAAATCAAAAAGAAAATAGTTAGGAAGAAAAAAAGCTTATTTACAACTTTGACACAAGCAAAGCAACCACACAGCCTTCCACTTTTCCAGCATCCCATATTTTCAAAATGGCTGCCCTAGGTGCTTCACAACCCACCTGAAAT
Source organism: Lerista edwardsae (assembly GCA_029204185.1). Classification (NCBI taxonomy): domain Eukaryota; kingdom Metazoa; phylum Chordata; class Lepidosauria; order Squamata; family Scincidae; genus Lerista; species Lerista edwardsae. The sequence continues at coordinate 15,214,752 of JAJKFI010000017.1, read as the reverse complement.
TAGCTCGCAACTCAATGGTGGGTCCCGACTGACAGTTTGGGAACCCCTGCTGTAAGACTTTTGCACAAGGAGTGCAAGCTGGTGGTCATATTGGGCATTATCCAGAGACCGAAGCACACAGTTAAGCTCTTAAGCCTTCTGATTTCAAGGAGGATCAGGTGTGTCTGACTTTTAGTGGATTCCTCCTGCTTTCACCATGCCACATCAGATCCACACATCTTTTCTATTTTTCCTAGATTTACTGTTCTCAGTAAATGTCAATTTGCAATTCCAGAAGGCAGAATACGCACAGCAATAGCCCATACAAAAGCCACAATATCGTATATTTGCTTTTCAGTGACACTTAACCCAGCTTGGAGCCTAGGCACACATTATGGGGCTGGCTTACATAAATATGAACTGATCACACAAGTATCTTGCTTCCCTGTGTGCTCCCTGAGGCATATGGTGGGCCACTGTGAAATACAGGAAACTGGATTAGATGGACCTTGGCCTGCTCCAGTGGGGCTTTTCTATGTTCTAACGAATATGTCTGAAGAGGCTGTTCCTATGTTCCTATGAGTACATGTCTGAAGAGGAGGATCTGGTTCTGGTGGCTGCCAAAGAGAAATGCTGTGGCGAATCTTGACTAGCCACCAGAGTGTTTACCTCAAAAATTTACCTCAGAATGCCAGGTGCAAGGGAGTGGCAACAGAATGCAGACATCTTATTGTCTCGTGTGCTCCCTGAGGCATCTGGTAGGCCACTCTGAGATATAGGAAGCTGGGCTAGATAGGCCTTCGGCCTGATCCAGTGGGGCTCTTCTTATGTTCTGAAACCTGAGACTGCTGGACTCTCAGTCAAACTCATTCAAAACAGCAGCATTTTAACTGAGACTGTTAGAAACAAGCCCAAACAGTCTTAAGCATGGACATCTACTATACTAGATCCCACATTTCCAGCAGTTACAAATATGCGATTACCTCATCTGCCTCAACCAACCACCTACACATTATAAAGTATCTATGAATTGAGGCCAAGCACGTTTTAAAACACACAAGACTTTCTCATGTCCAAGGCAAGCAATTAGCAGTGAACTGGTAGGCACATCTTCTCAAAATCAAGTTCCACTTGGTTCATTGTGACTTACACCCAGGTAAGTTTGTATAGGATTGTAGCCCAACTGCAGTAGCTACACTTTTCAAATGTCTAAGAATCACAGCATTAAAGGGCATACCATAACCATAATGGGCCTTTTAAAGAGCTGAATTACACTGTTTGACAATGCATGCAGTAGGATTCCTTGCTGGATGATGCCACTTTGGATTGCAGATGGTAAGACTGAATTTCTAAAAGCAACTCCTTGTTAAAATAGTGCTATCCAGCACAGTGTTTCTCAAACTGTGGGTCGGGACCCAGTTGGTTGGTTGTGACCCAATTTCAGGTGGGTCATGTAACACCTAGGGCAACCATCATTAGGTAGATGGAAAAGGGAAGGGCTGTGTGGTTATTTTGATTGTGTCAACATTGTAAATAGGCTTTTTCCTTTCTGAGTCTTTGGAAGATGGAAAATTTATTGCTGTATTTTCAGGAAAGTAGAAAGCTCTGGTGTCACAATGACAGCAATTCTGGCCATGACATCACTTTGGTGGGCCCCAGTGCTAAAAGGTTTGAGAACCACTAATCTAGCATATTAGGGACAATAGCCGTCTCCTACATAAAAGAGCATTTAAATTTGTGATCCTTCACTTAGTAGTCTGAAGAAGGGTAGTCCAGCCAAGGGCTCTCAGCCTGATTTTGCTGAATGCACGGCAGTCCAATCCCCAGATTCCTTTATACAGTATACTGCAGCTGCAGGCAAAGAGGTCAACAGGTACACTCCACTAGAAGCATCTGCAAGGACAATAACCTGGGAACTACCTAAACAAACCAGTCAAGCTACTGCAAAAAAAGTGAATAAAAAAAATCTTGTTGCTGTCCTCTCCCCTGGCATAAACTAACTGCCTTGTTGAAAGCTTAGTCAAGCAGGGCCAGGCCTTGACGAAAGGCTAGCACATGCAGGAAGCTATGAGAAGAAAGAGAAGCCTATTAGGCTTTGGGACCCACCCGTCTCCACCCCAATAATGGTCTTGCTTTGGCACAGAAAATCCTCAGGGCCATCCTTAACTGGTCATTGGCCATTCAAACAGAAAAATTCTTCTGGCAAGTATAACTGAAGCAATTCCAGCCTCCAAACTGGGCAACAAGACCTCTATTCCTTTTTCTAGATGTCTACTTGGACCACAAACTGGGCATTCCTCTGGAACTAAGCCTCAACTCTGCTTGGTGGCCAGATTCCTCTCCAAGAGTTTGGTTCCCCTTGCCTGAACACTCCATCATCTTCAGACTGCTAATCAGCAGACCTTGGACTGCTATAATGTTGTTTCTCCCATCTTCCATTTCCCTTTCATGCAGCCAGAGTGCATTGCAAACTTGCAATCTTTGTCCGCCTTTCCCCTTTGTCCTCTCCCCACCAGATCCTCCAGCTCAGTGGTTCTCAAACCCTTTTAGACCGGGACCCACTTTTTAGAATGGCACTCACGTCAAGACTCACCAGAAGTGATATAATTAACCTGGAAGTGATGTCATAGCCAGAAGTGCTATCATCAAGCAGAAAGTGCTGTCAGTGTGACATAATCGAATGACACTTCTGGAATGCAAGCCAGCATTCTTGGACTGAAGCAAATGCACAACCACGAAACATCTTTGAGAGAAAGCAAGATTAGGACAAAGTATTATGTAAAAGCACTGAACTAAAAACAAAATTTTTAAAAAAACCCACACTTGAAAATGCAACTGTCAACACTCTCAAAGTGTTCTGTTTCCAAGATAGTTGCTTCCAGCTTTCCACGACTCACCTGACATCAGGTTGTGACCCACTAAGTGGGTGTCCATAGTTTGAATAACACCGCTCTAGCTTTTTGCTAACAAAAGCCAGGACCCCTGTAGAGAGGGCAGAGGATTCCTTTTGGTGGCTATTCCTTCAAGCCTGGTCTTACTGACCGAAGCATCAAGGTCCCAAACTTCTGCTATGGTATCTGTCAGCTCCAGATCCCATTTCGGGACAAGGAAAGACAGCTGCATGGTCAAGAGAAAACCTCACAACCAAGTTAGCAGAACTTGACTAGCCAAGTCGCAGGTAACCCAAATGCCTCATACTTGCTCACCTCCTTTAGCAGTTGACCTGCCATGATATTGCCCTGAGATCCCAACCACTCTTCCCATTTCTCCATGGCTTTCACAGCAATTTTTTTCTGTCTTCTTGCTCACCATACACAGCCTAAAACCATGCAATGTCTCTTCCTAGTATTCTCTCATTCTTCCCTCCTCCTTTCTATGGGAGTGACAGCAATTAGCAGGGGTCTCCAAAATCTGGCCCAGGGGCCAAATGCGGCCCTCAGAGCCTCAACCCAGCCCGGGGCAAGCCTCTGGCCCTCTTGGCCTTGCTGGAATGGACTGCTCCCTCCAAGCTGTGCTCTGGTTGTGTGCGGAAGGTGTTCTGAGGGGCGGGGAGGCCAGAATGTCTTCAGGAGGCCAAAAAATTGTCCCTTCCAGGTTTTTCTAAAGATCTGGAAGTGCTGTTTTTAGGCCCTCTGAAGGCCTTATACAGCTTTCTGAGGGTCAGAGAGGCCTCCTCAGCCCCCAGAACATGTTCTGGGTGTTTCCTGAGATCTGCTGGTTCCGAGATAGTTAAAGGTAAAGGTTTCCCCACGACCAAATGGTCTAGTCATGACTGACTGTAGGGGGCGGTGCTCATTTCTGTTTCCAAGCCTGTAGAGCCGGCGTTTTTGTCTGAGGACAAGCTTCCGTGGTCATGTGGCTGGCATGACTCTACGCCGTAGCGCACGGAACGCCGTTCCCTTCCCACCAAAGTGGTTCCTATTTATCTACTTGCATTTTAGGTGCTTTCGAACTGCTAGGTTAAATTTTATATTTCAATTTATTTAGTTTTCCGGCCCTTTACATCATGCCAGATATTTGATGCGGCCCTCCAGCTAAAACATTTGGAGACCCCTGAGCTAAAGCTGGTTGGATTGCTATTTACCCTTCCCCCTTTAGAGTAAGTAACCCTTTCAATAAATTCTGTATCCATATCAGTTAATTTTAGGCTCCAACTCACGCTTGCTTCAACAGCACATCTGTAGGTAGGTGCTTCATGGCCAACTACGCCATGCTCAGTTTTGGAGAACCCATGCACATGTTCCAGAGCATCCATGGTAACAAGCTCATGAGCTGAAAGTCAACATTTTATTTCTGCATATTGAATTCCAGGAATTAATATGGGAGGGGAAATGAATCACTGATTTTATCATACAAACACAGCGAGGACAAGCACCATCAGAACATGTCCTTACAGAGTGCCAAGGGAGGGGGGGAATCCATAGATGCTCTAATTCAATGTTTTATAGCATCAGTGCTGAATCATCTTTCACCTGGTGCAAAGGCAGGATATCTTGCTAACCTAAGCATCCAATGAACACCTGTTCAATCTGCTTTCTGTATAAAGCCTAAATTATTCACTTGAACTTTTTAATTCTACAATCTTTGCAGGCAAAATTTTGTTGTCACACAGTTCTTCCTTAAGTTTAATGCAAACAAAAGTCTAAACCCTTTTCAGTTTTAAACGGTTATATCTTGTTCTATTTCCTCACTGTGTTGTTCACTGAATTAGGTGAAAAGTTGTTGTATTCATCTTCTTTCTTTCCGATACTCCCACAAATCTTTGAGAACTGTCAGACCTACATTTCCTTAAATGACTTTAGGCTACACAAACTTTGTTCTGGCAGTTTGCTTGCTAGAACCACATTATCACTACTGCTCTCATCTGAATTATTTCCAACATCTTTCATCAACTGTTTAGATTTTGAGGTGTCGTTTGAGTACCAGTACCAGATACCTGCTATGTTTCCTAATTCTGGAAAATGATAATCTAGTTAAGAGTTGTAAAAAGCATGGGAGAGGGAAGGAAAGGGACTACACCAAATTTATCTCCTAACACAGTGTTTCTCACTTAGACCCACTTGGTGGGTCACAACCTGATGTCAGGTGGGTCACGGAAAACTGGGAGCCATCTTGGAAGCTGCAGATCTTACTCTTAAGTATATTCCTTTTGTGGGCGTTCAGTCTGAATTTTCAAGTGAGGATTTTTTAAAATTTTGTTTTTAATTCAGTGCTTTTACATAATATTTTGATCTGAATAGATTGATAAGAAAACGTATCAATAGTTTGATAAGCAGTAGATTGATAAGAAAACCTCCCAAATAAAAAAGCAAATGGGATCCCAGGATTCAGTGGGACAGCTTTTTACATGATTCCTAGCAACTGAACAAAAAAAGGATTGTGCACTTTTCTTAACCATGGTCTCAAGAGAAGATGAATTCAGAGTAATACTGTGCTCTTCAATTATGAGAACAGTAAATGTGGCTTAAAAGCAAATCACAGGCAAGGTATCTTGTAACTGTGTAAGGCAGTTCAGAATCTCTAGAAACTCTAATATTCATATTTCAAAGACACACACACACACACACACACACACAATAAATAAATAAATAAATATCTAGATCAATTTTCCACAGCCACCAAAGTTATTCCAAGGCTCAATTTCTGCTACTTCAGTTTTTCTTCCTGGAATTTATATAGCATGGAAGAAATGGAAGATGGTATTCCAACACAAATTATAGAGTGCTCTCTTCACCTGTGTAGAGCTTGTTGTAAATAATGTCATCTTTCATTGATGAGAGTAAAGAGGATGGAGGAATAGCCCTGTCACATTCAGCTAGCCAAAGCAAGGAGCTGGGATTTTATGACAATGCATACAAGATCACGAACCCCAAACTAGTGTGGTACAACAGCCGGTGTTTGACTTGGGCTAGGGAGACCAAACTCTGACTTGGCTACAAAGTAAACTGGATGCCTTTGGGTGAGTCATCAGTTATCAGCCTAACCTGAGATTGCTAAGAAGTTTTTTTAAAAAAATAAGACAAGACCAAAGATGCCACTCTAAGATCTTTGGAAGAAGGTGTGTGCAAGCACACAAATAAGAATGTAACAGATTGAACGAAGTTTGCAAGATGTGATGTTTGCATGGCTAAATGTTGCTCCTACAGTCTATAACAAGTAGTTGCACTCAAGGCTTCATAGCCAAATTTAGCAATAAACTAAGCCTTGCCACTGCCAAGGAAAGGATTCTGGGCTAAATCAAAGTGATGTTGGACAGCTGCTATTAATACCCTTTCACCAGAAGAGCAAAACCCTTGGGCATCTCCCCTGCTACACAGGATTTATGTGAAATATTAGTAATGAACTATAGAAAAATCTAAAAATGAAAACGCGTTTATATCAGAGCAACCAGTTAGCCTGACATCAAGAACAGCTGACTTAATTCCAGTTTTAAGCCTATAATTGGATAGGTCAACAAGGAGTTGTAATACAGGAGAAGAAAGATCTGCAAACACTGCTGAGAGAATGAAGGCGTTAACTATGTGGAAAAAGCACTGAGAATTTAGGCTCTTGATGCTCAGGAATAGTGATCTTTGTCTTCCTGGCCAACAGAAACATTTTGGGAGCCGGGCAGTCACATGTGCTTAAGAAAACCCTTGACAGTCATAGATCCTCCTCTTCAGTACTATGCTCAGCATGTCACCAATACCTGGAAACCACTGCAGCATGTTTGAGAATACAGCAAACAAGAAAGACGATACCTTTTATTAAACCAGCTAGCAAGTGCTTTTGAGACATTCAGAGCTCCTCTTCACAGATGCTGGTTCATAAAATTGGCGGACTGGTTCATAAAAGGCACACAGATTTGTATCGCCCAAGCACTCTGTGCAGATGATCTAACTGAATACTTCAGAAATGTTTCTTATTTTTTTCTGAAACATTTGTTTAAGAGCCTACCTGACGTTTTGGAGAATTTGCTGTGCTGGGATTGATATTCCGCAATGCCTAAGAGTAAAAGAAATAAGATGGATAAACATTACTTTTTTCTTCACTGTGCAAGGGTGGAAGGGGCAGGCTGATCTGACACAAACACATCACCCTCTTAGCAGTCTGAAGAGACAAGGTCCCGCGACAGCCAAAGATGACAAAGAGGTGCAGGAGTTAAGAGCCAACAAAAGCTGCTGCATAAATGGAACAAGATGCTTAGGAGTGCTTACAATGCAGATGAACACAGGATCATTTGGCAGATAGGGAACAAAAAGGAAGCAACATCAAGGGTAGCAAACATGGCCTGTCCTGAAGTTAGTCAACTTCGAGAAGTTACCAAAGAAGAAAAGAAATCCCGAATTAGAAGCCTCACCTAAAAGCATGCTGGCAAAGCAGCGTATGAATTTGCTTGGTAATTAATAGCAAAGCAGTTACAGGAGAAGCTCAGACATTTCAGCTGAAGAAGCCCTTATTTTTGTTTTGTCTAGAGACAAACTTCTTATAAGGTTTTAAGGCAAGACACACCCCAGAACAATGACACTGTTCATACTTATCCCTACAAATGTGCCTTCAAAACGGCAGGTAGGGTGAGAATTAGGTTCCAGAAAAGGCAAAAGGCAATGAAGGAAAAAAGCTTGAAGAAGGGATCTCCAAGAGCAAGAGAACATTTTATGACGCAGGATCCATCACCCAAAGAGGAAGGGAAAGAGGAGGTTAGGGTGTCTGATGTGCCAAAGCATTCACAAGAAGGGATAATGCTGGGCTTTGGAGACAAGGAGCTAATCGATAAATACGTTAGCAAAAGGTCCAGGACAGGCAGCGCTGACGGAGAGCAAACAGTTCTAGAAAGGAAGGCTTATTGTCTTTCAAGTTCATGCCTCCAGGGTTATAAAAAAAGCAAAAGCAGCAAGTCAATCAACATGTGAACCACCTAGGAACAATTGTTAAAAGTTTCATCAAAACTCATTAAAAACGGAATGAAAGTTAATCCAGTTTGCTTTTAAGAACGATACGTTATTGAAGACATAACATCATAACATGGCCTACCATGGATGAATTTTGAAATTCACTCAGATAAACTGCTCATAATGAGAGGAGGGTGTATATATAAACTAAGCACACTCACGCCTTTAAAAGCGTTATCCCACCATCATGCCAGCCTCAGGGTTTTGCAAAATGCTATGATAAAACTGCACAAATGTGTTAAAAGAAAGCAAAAAATACTATTTATTGCCATTAAAACAGAAGTCCAAGAAATCCAAATGAATCGGGTGATGGAATTCAAAAATGAAAAATCCAAAACGAAAAATTAACATACTGCACCACATGATGTGGTGACAGCCACTGGCCTCGAAGACTTTGTATAAGGGTTAGACAAATTCAAGGTCAGGTCTATCAATGGCTATAACCTATGATAGCCAAGTGGAGCCTCCATGTGCAGAGGAAGTATGCCTCTGAATATAAGATGTTACAGACAAGCAGTGTGGGAAGGCCGTTGTCTTGTTTGGAGCATTCTGATGCATTTTGTTGTCTGCCACTGGAAATGAAATGATGGAATTGAAGGACCTTTGCTCTGATTCAGCAAGGCAGTTCCTACCTCCTTATGGAAAGTAACAGTTTGGTGCGTATATGGACACTATGTGGGAAATATTTAGCTACAAAAGGAGAGAGACTCAAAATACACCAAGATCAGATCCATTTTACAGGCTCTGAGTTCACAGTGGAAGATTCATTGTGACAATTTGTCCATGCAGAATATTAATAACTGGGCAAACCAAGTCAGCATCCCATGGACTCGGCAGGCTGTTGTCACCCACATGGCAGAATTTAAAATTTTGCTATTGCATGGAGTGCGTGTCAATACTAGGAATGAGCCCATTGTGCCACCAGTTGGGGGGTACCCAAATATATCATACTGAAAGTATGCTGAATAGGTTATAGACTCAGAGATACACTCTCATCTATGCTAATCTTGTTTGCTTTCTTCTATCCTACAAGCTTGGCAAATTTTTCAGTGGGGAAGGGATGGAGAAGAGAGAATTTGGAATGCTGAAGTCTGAATCTTGACTTTCAATAAGGAACTTCCTCCTCCTCCCAACGGCTGATGCTTGTCGGAACTACGAGCTGATGAACACAAAGCCAAGCATTCACACACAACAGAATATTAGAGTGGAAGTGTATTTCTAACCTGCGGCCTCACCTGCCGAAGCAGTTCTTGATGCTTCAGTCGCAGCCTCTCTTTTTCCATCTGCAGTTGCTGCAGCCTCATCTGCTGCTGTTGATTGGAGTTGCTGCCTCCCAGGACTCCGCTGGGGGGACTTTGGGGGGCAAGTGGAGGTGGCTGCTTCACTGGCGCACTTTGGCTGATTCTCTGGCTCATGGCTGCGGAGGCAACAAATACGGAAGGCATTTTAAAAGCAATCTACAGTCATATTTTAAAAGGTAAAGGTTTCCCCACGACCGAATGGTCTACTCGTGACCGACTGTAGTATAGGGGGCGGTGCTCATCTCCGTTTCAAAGCCTGTAGAGCCGGCGTTTTTGTCAGATCATGTGGCCAGCATGACTCTACGCCATAGCGCATGGAACGCCGTTACCTTCCCACCGAAGTGGTCCCTATTTATCTACTTGCATTTTAGGTGCTTTCGAACTGCTAGGTTGGCAGGAGCTGGGACAAGCAACGGGAGCTCACTCCGTCACGCAGTCTCGAACTCCCAACCTTGCGGTTGAAAGCCCAGCAACAGCGGATTAACTCGCTGCGCCACCACGTCCCTTACAGTCATATTTTAGAAAGCTACATATAATCCATTTCCATATACAGTCAATCTTCATTATCCACTAGGATTTCCCAGAAATCTCACTGGTGAATTAGCAGACAATGAGCTACGGATCCTATGGGATCAATAGGGTTAGGTGCAAGAGGTATCTCTGCCATCAGAGGAATCCCAGCAGAGACCCTCAGGAAACCAACAGAGTGCAGTGGAAAGTGCCAAAAGATCTCCAAATGCTGCAGAGACCTTCCAGAGGCCACAGGGATCTTCAGAATGGCACCTGCAAAGATCCCTTAAACATGGCCTGTTGGTGCTTTTTTAAAAGGGATCAGCGCTGGTCACAGGTACCATTCGGTAGCCTTTGGTAGGTCTCTGCATAGTAAGGTAACTAGGACAGATACGAGGTAGCAATTCTGCCCTTGCAGATAAGCGAGGTCACAGATATATTTTAGATATTTATGTTGCATATAATTTATGCATATAAATGCATACAATTTATATGCATAATATATTTATGCATATAAATTTATATGCACAGATTTATGTTGCATATAAAGAGGATTGACTGTAGATTTAAAGTTGACAAACAAAAGGCGTACAATATCATAGCCAAGATGCCAAAGATATATGTTTATTTTTATCTCTTTATTTACAAGCTGCCCTGTGGATAATTTTTGGATGAAAAAGTAGGATATAAATGTTTAAATAAAAAATAGCAGCGTAACAACTTTAACTCAAATGATCGCTATTACAACAGAAGATACCCATGAATAGCACATTTGAACGAGGGATGTACGTATTTGCCTATCTATCATGCTATTTAAATTCCAACAGTTAGGTACTGCTAACTTATAGCGCAACAATGGCCCGCACAGATATGCCTTACAGCACATTTGCGACAACACTAGGACAACACAAGTGACACTTGAGTTGTACCCTAAGGGAGCTGGCTGCAACCTTCTCCAAGTCCCTAATGGCCTGTATTGTATTTGTGTAATACCATTGTATTTGTGGGAATCACTCTGTTCAAATCATACACACAACTATTTATTCAAACTTATAGAGGGGCGATGCTATTATGTGTTTTTTCAAAATGGGAGATACCGGATTCAGTGCTTGCTCCATAGTGAGTCTTTGCCATGTCTGAGGAACTGCTTCTATTATTACTTTAATAACTGTTTTCCTTTTATCGTGTGGCATGTTTGAACATTTTTAACGAAGTTGGAGAGCCAAAACCTCCCACTTAGAAGCAATGGACCCTAATTGCCCTAGTAAAAGTAAGAAAATCCAAATTCTGTATTTTGAACAAATAATATTTAAAAAAAACTTTGCATTTTTTTTATGTCTGAGGAATTGGTAAAATTCTAACAAGTGTGCTAGGTATCTTCAAAATGTAGATAGTGTTATAAGATAAAGTAGCAAAGAGTTACAGGGCCACTCTGCTGCCATGAGGACTAGAAACTATGAAAATAAAAAAGCTTTTACAGTTAGTTACTGCTAACTTTCTTTACAGAGGAAAATATTTCCTGCTGTCCGGGGGGGGGTGCACCCCCAGATTGGATAACATGCAACTATGGGGCCAACTGTATGATACCGTTATGAGAACCATCCCTTGGACTGCGAACTGTTACAACTGCTCAACAATCTCAGCACCAAAATGAGGACAGAGAACACTTTAGCCCACATGGAAGGCCAAAGGCAGATGAATCATGACACACCTGTCCACTTAGATTCTGGCAGCTGCACAATTAACTCCAGGCATGAGTTGTGACTGCCTATGGATAGTTTTGTCACACACATTTTAAAATAGAAAGCAATCATAAGTCCGGCAAGCCAAAGACTATGGGAGACTGCCTGAAGGCACAGCACTAAGAGGACAGAAACTGTAAGAAAGTAAGACAGGGCAATCAAGAAAAAGGCAGAAGAACAAAAGAAGAGAAAAGGAAAACTAAGCATGTTCCCAGCCAAAGCTCATCGCTTCAGAGCAATTTCTGCTGGACTTGTTGCATAGCAGACAGAAGTGGTAAAGAACTTGCCCCACCCCTTTAGGCACTTGCCCCTCCCCCCAGAGGGAGGGGCAAGTGGCAGTTGCAATTCTAAAGCTCTAGAACAGCCATTTTCAACCTGCAGCACCCTGGCAAGGCGCTAAAATTGTCAAGGCACAGCACCTGTTTTTTTTTTAATTACAATAAACTATAACATTACAATCAAACTAAATTTAATTGATTAATTGAGTTTTCCTTGATATTGCAAGAATCTACAGATCAGATCTTTCTGTTTTATTGATGTGCTAAAGGTGCTGTCATTCAGCTCTTTGTTGTAAGAACAATTCATTTCTCCTATAATTTTAGCCAAAATAGAACCGTCTAATAAAGGGGGGGGGGCTAACACACTAAATTCAGAACAGTGATAATGGGGGGGGGGGGAGAATGGGACACCAAGAGGACAGCTCCTCCCGAGAGTGGTTGACTTCACAAACTGGTTTACATCAATATTTCTAAAGTCAATTTAAACCAACCAAGCACTGGGGCAGCAAATATGCTACTCCAATTACACTTTTTAGCCAACTGCAGGCTCCTAAGTCACAGAAACAAAATACATTTACGATAAATATAGGCTCATGTAGAAATTGTGCCAGTTTCCATTTCAGTTGTAAATAGACAGCCAACAGCCAGCTCTACTGGGCTGCAGATCAAACCCAGGCTATTTTTAAAGGCATGTGGCAAAAAATAACCAAACACTTTTTGATTCATTGAACTTTTTTTTTCCAGCCACTTCTAAGATGCACAATGATTAACATTTATGAGCACAATTCCTCCAGGAACACCTCCTACAAGAGACAAATAAAAGCATGGGGCATGGCACAAGTGCGCTTGCTGGTGTCAGCGTTCTCGCCATCTGAAACTGCAAGAGCTGTTGCGTCAATAACCACTCCAAATGCTTCTGGAAAGTTTCAATTGACTGCAAGCAACAAATAGGCGCATGCACTTTGGAAGTATGGAAGGGGGTTAAGTTCTCGTTTTTAAAATCTGATCTGCGTGTATGAGCCCGAGAGAGATCTACCAGCCTTCAATCTGCAAATGAAACACAAGGAAAATTAAGGGCTCTCCCATTGCATTTAACTCTTAATGACAAGCCCGAGTAGCACCCTTGGGGCACAGATTTATTTGTGCTTACAACTTGAGCATTTGACTTAGCAAGTAACTTTTTTTTTACAGTTTTATATGAGAAGCTCCTAAGAGTAGAGTGTCTGCAAAAGGTTTATTGGTGGTGTTGGTTGGAGATCTGTGACTAATTGAACAAGGGGATGTGACATAGCAAAAGCCACACAACTGTGCAGCAAAAGCCACACAACTGTGCCTGAGCTGTGCAGCCTCCATGAGCGAGGTATTTATGTGCCTTCAATGCCACTTCAGAGGTCCAAAAAAGCCTTCTAATGACCCTCAAATACTATGTTCATTTTTAAACAGCACCCAAATTGAGGGGGGGGGGAAGGAAAGTAGTAACTTCCTTTATCTACAAGAGCCAAGATTTACCAGCTTCCTGTGCCTTACTTGCATGGGTATCAGAGAAGCTTTTAAATAGGGGGCTCTACACCCACACACAGGGCAAGTGGTGAAGACTCGCAAGCAGAGAAGGAACAAATAAGGCTTTGTTTTGTAGAGGAAAGGGAGGATTTAGAAGGAAAGAGGGATCTGGAACAAGGGGCGAGAGAACAGCACTTTACCACGTTATACTTTTTTTTCCCCACAGCAAGCACCATTTTAGGACAGAACACTACCTAGTCAGTTTGTGTCTTGGCTGAAGCACAGCTTGTGTTTTAAGAGCAGCCCATAATCAATCAGAACCACATGCAAGTACTAGACATATCTACCTCCTTTCTACCTAAAAATAGAAGATACCGTTTCCTTCAATAACTGTCTTCTGATCTCAACATGCACATGTACCTCAGCATGAGAAAGAATATATCCATATAAACAAGGTTATATATGCACTTACAAAAGACTATGTTTCTTCAGAAGGAAGTCCTATCACAGTGGGACTTAGTACTAGGCAAGCATACTTTGAGAGGGCAATCCTCAACTTGAGTTAGGCCGGCACAGTTAGGCCAGCACAAGGGACACTGTAAAGTATGTTTGGACCACTCTCGGAGTGGTCCACAGATGTCCGCCATCCTCCCTGACTTAGAGAGTGGTCCAAACGCACTTTACGATGGCCCTTGTGCTGGCCCAACTTTGCTGGCTTAACTGTGCCGGCCAAACTCCAGGTTAGGATTGCGCCCTGAATTGCAGCCTGACAATGCAATCTTACAGTTTTAACTCAATGTGTTCAGATGAGCTTACTTCCATGTATGTGCTCTCTTGGTCAAGAGGGGACTGGACGGATTTCTGGAAGAAAAGTCCATCATGGGGTATAGGCAATGATGGGTTGTAACCTCCTTAAATTAGTAGTAGGCTACTTCGGAGTACCGGGTCAAGGGAGTGGCAACAGGATCCAAGCATCTTGTTGTCTCATGCCTCCCTGGGGCACCTGGTGGGGCCGCTGTGAGATGCAGGAAGCTGGACTGGATGGGCCTTTGGCCTGATCCAGCAGGGCTCTTCTTATGTTCTTAACAGGGGTGACTGAACCGCATCTCGCAAATTGCCACACAAGGCTCTTTGACATACAATGTGCGGCTCTCAGAAATATTGTTGCTGAGCTCCTTTTTGCATTACCATTAATATAAAAAGATAAAGATAATTTTCAAGCTTTATATTTATTGGGTATAAATGTCCACTGGGTTAAAACAAATTTAATGATCATGGTGAGTACATATATTTAAGAATTTAATTAATCTGCAATGGGCTATTTTCTGTATACAAAACGTAAGGCCATTTGCATATAAGCAGCTTTTTTTGAAGCAATTATCCAATAGTGCATTAATACAGTATTTTCAACTTTAAGAATGTGGATTAAATGTAGGCAGTTCCTTGGAACTTTTTGCATCTTTTACATAAGGCTTTTACTGTTTGCGTAATTCAATTAAGAACTGGTCCCCTTGTACTCTCAACAAGAAAGGCGCAATAGAATTTATGACTAAGCTGTTTTAACTTTGCAGCATCAGCAAGGGGCACCAACTTAAACTGGCCTTTTATAATTTGGGTTATAATGCAAACATACCCAACATTTCATCAACGCTGCCCACAACTCACATTTAACAATGAAAGCCAATGTTCAAGAGGTCTTTAAAATGGAGTATACGGTCTTTCTGTGCAGTATTTATGGACCTGAAATTTGCAAGTGTTTGTTTATCCACAAACATTTGTTTGGAAAACGATATTCCAAAGAATAAATTTCTCAGGAAGACTTGATTTGTAAATTTGGAGTTTATTTCCTGCAAACATCCACAAGCACAAACATACAACATCTATTTTTTCTCCACGCAAATAGCTCCCCAAATATTTTATCAATGGACACTTCCAGACTTTTCTGTACCTCTGACAATTATGTATTCTATGATCTAGTGTAGCACATTCTATTTCAGCACATATGTTGCAGTTCTACAATTGGGACCATTCACATTCTGGACTTTTCTTTCAAGCTACATAGACAAGTTATAGCTCCAATACTGCAATACATAATTACGAATCTATGATCAAAGCTGTGTTTGTTCTGACCTTAAGAATCTAAACTAAATCTACAGCTATGCAAATTTGCTTATATTAAAACTGGCAACTGGGATTCTTTGAACCATAAGCAATACTTTAGTACTAGGATCTTCAAATGCGAAGCATTCTTACGAAAGCATGAAAAATTGCCATAGTCAGATTAATTATTATTCCCATATACAGTGTTATTCAAACTGTGGGTCAGGAGGATACACTTGGTGGGTCAGGACCTGATGTCAGATGGGTTGCAGAAAGCTGGGAGCAGCCATCTTGGAAGCTGCAGACTTTACTCCTGCTATTTTCCTTTTGCGAGTGTTCAGTTTGAATTTTCAAGTGAGGGCGTTTTTTTTAAACGTTTTTAGTTCAGTACTTTTACATAATATTTTGTTGTAATCTTGCTTTCTTGTTAGAGATGCTGTATGGTTGTACAATTACTGCAGCCCAAGAATACCAGTCTGCATTTCAGGAATGTCATTTTATTAGGTTACTATGATGGCATTTCCTGCTTGATGATGTCACTTCCTGAGATGACATCACTTCCAGATTAATGACGTTACTTCCAGTGGGTCCCGACCTGAATGCCATTCTAAAAAGAGGGTCCCAGACTAAAAAATTACTGCCATAATCTATTCAATGGTGACTGCCACTTTCCCAGAATTGGACTCCATGTTGCTCTGGTAACACTTCCATTTATGTTCTTGGTTTCATGACCACCATGAAAATAAGGAAGAGGTGTGACCTGTGATTACTTCTGAAGATACTCACACCCACCATTCAGTCTGGCTTGGTGTGAGAATGCCTTCTCCATCAGAAAAAGCCATCTTCAGGTTTTATCAAGCCCCAAAGTTTATACATCTCCTTTATGAATTCTGCAACCAGAATTATATAACACTACCAACTTCATGGGGCCAGGACCCGTTGAAGGTTTCCATCTACACCATTGAAATGCATGACAAAATGCCTTATTTATTACTTAAGCTGCAGTCCAGTGAGAACAATACTGGGAAATGAGAACCACCTTTTGACCCCACTAGCTGGCAAGGAAGAGGAATTTCATGATGGCGGAGTCCCAATGCAGTTGATTTCATCCGTTCCAAAAGGGTTGAATGGGGCATATACTATTGTACTTGGTTGCTTCTATTGCTATGTTCTGCCATTTCCATATAATAATATCAGAGCTATCTTTTAAGGGCTGTTGTGGTTTTTTTGCAAGAACCACCACTGCCACTACAGACTGTGCACTGTGTACAGCTGTACGTGGGTGGGAGGCCTGCCCCACAGTTGTCCTTGCAGCAAGAGAGGCTCCTTCACTTGCTACCGCCTCCCAATTTCTCCTTTGCTCTGCCACGTCCTTCACCAACGTGTACCTCTTTTAAAGGGCTAAGCAGCTGTGTACCCAATATTCTGCCAACCAATGCATCCACAAGCCCAGGTGTCTCTCCTTCCTGACAGGTCAGGAAAGGCAGTGCCCTGTGGTCATCATGCCACCACAAGTGATATTGGTACAACTGGTTGTAAATTACGGTGCAGAAAACTTTCTAGGGCAGTGTTCTCAAAATGAAGGTTGGGAGCTACTAGGCAAGTAGTAAACCAATTTCAGGTGGGTCCCCATTCATTTCAATGCATTTCTTATTACCCATGGACCCACCAATGAAGACAAAAGGCTTGGGTTGAGGGCCACTTTATTAATAATTAGTAACACGCTGATTATTTATAACCTATTAACACAGTGGGTCATAAAAAAAATCACTTCCAGTGGGTCCCAACAGATTGTTATTCTAAGAAGTGGGTCACAGTGCAAAAAAGTTTGAGAACCACTGGTCTAGGGAGTAGGGGGCAGAAATGTTAACATAAACAAGTCCTGTTTGCTGGATATGTACCCTCCACAGCTCTTTAAAGGTGCAATCCTCACCTGGAGTGAGGCTGGCACAGTTAAGCCAGCAAAATTTGGCCAGCACAAGGACTACTGTAAAGCATGTTTGGACCACTCTTGGTGTCAGGGAGGATGGTGCACATCTGTGTGCTAGCCATCTTGGATAGTCTAGCCTCTCTGACTCCTAGAGTGGTCCAAACATACTTTACAGTGTCCCTTGTGCTGGC
Source organism: Lerista edwardsae (assembly GCA_029204185.1). Lineage (NCBI taxonomy): Eukaryota > Metazoa > Chordata > Lepidosauria > Squamata > Scincidae > Lerista > Lerista edwardsae. The sequence goes on along the minus strand of JAJKFI010000017.1, from coordinate 15,197,290 downwards.
CAAACTTTGCTGGCCTACCTGTGCCAGCCTAACTCCAGGTTAGGATTGCGCCTTAGAGATGATTCATATGGAAATGTTTCAAGGGCTCACAATGGAAAGAATTGCGCTACAAACGGTCGGTCAGTTCTTGTAAGATTTTACTTTTGTCCAAAGTACAGAAAAGGGAAGACTTTAGAATCACCCCACATTTCATGCGATTATCTTCAAAGACAGTATGTGTTAACCGAAACAGGGCTGCCCCAAGACTCTCATGTGCCTCGGGCAGGAAATCCAAGCCCTCCTCTCTAACAACCAACTCAACAACAGCCTCACCTGCATGTTCCTAAGTGAAAGGAACAGGAGCCGCACAAAGCATAGTTCATTTCGGCTGTGCTTGCCGAGGAGAGCTTTCCAAAGAATTGCACCCCGGGCTCAAACCTGTATTTCACTTCTGCTGGCTGACCCCTTTGCCATAGCAGAGCTGCCTTTGGTAATGATCATCCCAGCCCAGATACAGTAATTTTGGGTTTGGGCATGGGTTGTCAACTTTGGGGGTGGGGGTGCAGTGGGGAAAGGGAGAGAGAGTCAGACAGGAGAAGGAGCAATTTTATGTTTCCTTGGCACAACTATCCGAACAACAAATATCTGAAAGCTGAAACACACCGCCACACACAAACTTCTGGTTTTAAGAGAAAACTCCTCTCTCTTCAATAGCAGTCTGTGTCTATTTGCCATCACTGCACATCAGAGATGCTCACATACCTGAGTTTCTCTCTTTAACTTCCCCCTTCAGTTACATTTGAGCTTTGACTGAAGAGGCCTGGAACTGATTAAAAAGTCCAACCACAAAATAAAATAATTTTTTTTTAAAAAAAGAAACCCTGTACTCAAGCCCGTCTGGGATATTCACACACAGTGGGCCCAAAAAGGGAAACTATGCAGTTAAAAAACATAAGACAGCTGTACGAATCCTTTTTGGATATGGAGACTTTAACCAACACAGCCGCCAGCGTCTTAGGAAATGACAGAATGCTTAAGACAAGTAGTTGCATCCCCTCAAAGCAAGGAGACACCATTATTTACAGCAACCAAAGTGTGCATTTCCAGAAGGGAGATGTTTCCAGTCTGTGACCTTTGCTCCAGCTCTTCATCCCAGATTGCCTTCACTAAGTCTTGCAAGTAAGGGGGGGCACAAGGGGGAGGAGAAGGAAAGAGCAATTGCATGGGAAAAGGAGAAAACAAATGCTTCCTCTCAGATCTTACTCAGATAATCAACACATGGCCCAGACCTGATACTTTCCAGCTCACCAACTCCCCTTTAGTGGGGGGTAGGGGTGGGGAGAGGGTCCATCTCCCCATTCCTAGTTTGCTTCCCATAGTAAAAATAGGCCAGAGGTACAACCCTGTTGTTTTGGTAACATTATCGCAAAGTGACCGGATGTCAGCAGTGCTGAATGTGGTGGTGGAAAGGCAACCATTCAATGTGCCAAAGCAGCAAGTTGTTTGCTACGAATTGCCTCCAAGTGGCTAGCTTTTGCAACTTGAAGACACGAGGTTCCCACCCACCCACCCAATTTGTTTTTCCAAGCCAGCCGTGCACCACATGGAATGGACTGATTTACAAGGCAGCTTAAAAATCAAGGCAGGCCATTTCAAATGAAGTTTCAGCTTCCTAATATTTCGTAAACAAGCCTAAATCAGAGAAGAGGGGCCTTTGCTCAGTGGCTGCACAAGATCCCAAGTTCCATTTGTAGAAGAACCTACAGGGAGGGCTAGGAAAGAGACAACTTGCTCTATCAGTGTAGACAAGGCTGAGCCAAACAGGATACAGCAGCTTGATATAGTCATAACTACCGATGTCTGTAACATTCAACACACATCAAATGACAACTAAAGACAGCCTTTCTACTAGACTGGCAAGCCATTCAAAACTTTTGGTTACACATGTCTTTTGCATTCAAGGTTTCGATTTGCTTACAAAACCAATTGTGAAAAAGGGTTTCTCTATGCTCTACACAGTTGTAAGGACACTAAAGAGAGCCTCTTCGTGAAAGATTAAGGATTCCCAAGTGCCAGGGCTGGTAATAACCAATGTCCATAATTTGCACAATATTTGTAAAGTAAACAAAATTCATGGAACTGTGTCATGACTTCCCCCCCCCATGCTAAATATGTTCTGCCACACTTTGTTCTTTTTCTTAGAAGAGCAAGCTACGAGCTTGATAAAAGATCGTGGATCCTACATGTTTTTGTATAAGCTTCCTGTACAAGCATTTTGAAGCTTATGCCGATCCTGAAATTTGCTAATTTGTGGACCATAGAAAGCTATAAAGAACTCAAGACTGCTAGTACTAATGCCTAGGGTGGATATCAGGCAGCAACAGTCTCCCACTTGCACCTCCAATTTAAGGCAGCAGTAATTATTCAGGCTGACTACAAGACAGCCCATGACAATGTTTGCCCAGAACTATAATAAGTAGAGTGAGCTGGAGTTAGTGATGGAATGGAAAAAGGTGACGGAACCGAGGGAAAAAAACAAACATGAGCAGCCACAGACACTACAAAACTGATCTGCAGCTCCACCTACACACCTGTCCTATAAAGTCACTGAGATTTATAACATAGGTTGCACACCACCACTGAAATGTGGTGGAAGGTAGATAAGAAGGGTTTAAACATCTCCTTGAGCTTAAACATTGGCTTTGGTTAATGCATTTGGTGTTTTGTTTTTTTAATTCTTAGATTGTACTTCATCTGAGACGGAGATTAGTCTGTATCAGGGGCCTCCAAACTACGGCTCGGAGGCCACATCTGGCCCGCCACAAGATTTTATCCAGCCCGCAGCAACTTAAAATATTTGAAACTTTTTACTAGATATATTTTCAGTTTAAGCACAACGTTGTTTCTTCGTAAATGCCGCTTTTCTCTTTTGTTCGGAATCATATCATGCGGATTACAGAAAAAGATCCAAGTAGAATTTCTTAATTCATTTAAATTTAATTCATTCATTTATAAAACTGATTTTTTTTCCATCCCTTGGGAAGCTGCAAAATACACAATGTGGCCCTCATACTGAAAAGTCTGGAGATCCCTCTTCCAGCGGCATCATGCAGCCGGAACGCTGGGCGGGAGCAACAGGCGGGCTGCCGCCCAGCGTTCCAGCTGCATGACACCACTGCCCTCTTCTATATTAGGGCAGCGGGCAGAAGATTTAGCCGAGAGGGTTAATGCCTCCGTTTGCCCGAAGATAACACCTGAAGATCTCAAGGTCATGAGCTCGGGACTGCCAGAAGTCTCTGCGAGCAGCAGACCTTGGAAACTGCGGCTGATTACAAGCTGAGTTTCAGCTGCCTCGTGGGAGGAGGAGTGTGCTGAAATCAGCTGCATCTCTGGTGGCAGCAGGGAAGCCTCATCAGCCAGCAGACGACAGACGGGTGGCTAAAGAAAGAAGGCTAAATCCAGAGAGAAAGATCTGTAGGAGTGTTCTTGGAAGACAGAACATTCTGTAAATTGTAAAAACCTTCGGGTTTGTGAGAAGTCTGCCTATGTAAACCGCCTTGAGTTCAATCATTAGGGAAATCTAGTGATCTTAAGAAAGGCGGTATATAAATAAATTTATTATTATTATTATTATTATTATTATTATTATTATTATTATTATT